>JAOQMM010000007.1:10057488-10075529 GCA_027563515.1 Erythroxylum platyclados
GGGAAAAGTATAACACGGACTAGATCCTGTAAGGAACAGAAAAAAGTACTGAAGGTGTTTTTGCAATGGTTAATTTGAAGTTCAAATTTCTGGTGACCAAGCAGCCATTTCTTACTTTTGACTCGTGGAAAAAACATAACGTCGATTTCAAGCTCCCTTCCATGTAAATGTATACCACCGAAACTCAACCACTTCATGATAACAAAAATAGTAGAAAAATCAAACCCCATAAAGTCCAACAGATCTTTACATTAAAAAATCAAGCAGTCTCCGAATTTGCATTCAAGTTTTAACTGCTAAAACAGCAAGTCGACACATAAATGTTAACAGATAAGTTGGAGTAGGAAGCAAGAATCTGGTATGTCAAAGGAGAAGCTGCACTTGAGAAAAAACAGGATTTAACTGAACACAGAGAAAGGACAAGGACGTGGACGGCTTTACATGATTGATTGGTGTACATGGTCAACCGGGTAAATCGTTAGGTGTCAAACTAAAGCTGCACATAGGTTTATTTATGTCACCATGTGATAAACAAGTGCATAAGTACTTACGTAGAGAGAGAACAAAAAAGGAGATGTGCTTTTCTTCTTGCAAATTTGTTTTCCAAATTGATTTTTATGATTCTTTATGTTTTATTTTATTTTATTTCTGTGATCAGAATCAATAAATAATTTGTGTGAAAATTTTATCAATTATAATATTAATAATAATGAAACTTAGTGTTTGACTCCTTTAACGTGTGAACCTAATTAAGTGATTTGCTTCTCTTTTATATAAAAAAAGATATATTATTACTTAAATAAGAATATATGTGTTTAGTGTGTATAATAGAAATAAATTAATATTTTTGCTAGAAAATGACCTAAGAATAAAAATATTTTCAATTTTTTAAAATAATTTGATAGAAATTCAATAAAATATTATTTTTAATATTTTGAATATTATAACATATTTGTAATAATTTAAAAACATATGGGTTGCGTTTTGGAACTACAATTTCTCAGAAACAGATCTTCTGTTCCCGTAACGTTGTTCCTCTTGTGCCAAACGCAATCTCATCCATTCATTGAAATAAATTAGATAGATGAGATTATTTTGGCATAGAGAGTTAGTGTTATGGAAACAGAAGATCTGTTATCTAATTCCTTCACGTTAGAAACCTAATCTAATTAGAGTACTAACTAAGGATTTATTATTGTTATTATTTTAATATTGTAATAATTATCATTATTAATTATAAAGAATCCAGAATTTTACCGCGAGTCATTAGGAGCATTACGGTAATTACCATAGCCATTTTCTTCTCCATTTGATCTTAAAAGAAGTTGTGTAAATCCATATTTTAACTTTATTAAATTCAATACCAGACTTTAAACATGTGTTCATTATGGTCCATAATAACAGTAAGAGGGAATAAAGCCAAAACTATCAAATGGATAGAACATTTCTTAAGTCTCTCTTATGTCTAAAATTTAAGAAATAAATAAATCATTTGATTTCTAATTTTAGAAGAATCAAACTTATCACTTTATAAAAGATGATGTGTTGAATCAAATGAGATTTTAATCATTGGTTTTGATGATAGCAAACTATATAATTACTAATATTTTCCATCTTTGGTGATATTAGTTAGTTAATATATCAAAGATTAAGTTCAATAAGAATGGTAAAGTGGCAAAATGAGCTAGTTAAGTCAATTGGGTAATCAAAGGATAAAAAATGAATAAAGCAAAGTATACATGTAACTTCTCGGAGAGTTTAAAGAAAACTCAATTAAATAACAAATAATAAAGAGAAATCAAGCATATTAAGATTTAAAACAAATCATTCTAATCCTTCTTGTAACATTATCTTAGTCATAATGAATTAGTAGTTCGATCATTGCATTATTATTTATTTTGAGATGTTTTAAAGAAAAAAATATTCTTAATATGTCGAAATAATTTTATGAAATTTTTGAAATAGTTTTCAATCAAATTTTTACCAAAAAAAATATTTTTTGATTTTTAAAAGAACTTAATAACTTTCAAAAAACTTATTTCAAGAAGTTTGGTCAACCAATATTAAGATTTTAGATAAACTAATTGAAGAATATGATAGTACGGTCAAGCAATATGTTTTAATAACATATACCATGAGTTTGTTTCTATATTAACCGACCAATAGTACTGTCAATAGTCGTAATGATGGCTACTTTTTATTTCTAACAACTATTTGTACTGTTTTGAGTATAAATAGATAACACATGAGTTTTGAAAAGATTATTTGACATACTAGAGAGTCTTAGTTCATTTACGTGAGTAAAAAATTGAGTTTTTAAGTTGATTATGATTATGCTAGTATAGCAGTTGAAAAAATTGTTTGAGTTATACATTGTGAGGTTCCTCTTAACCCTTGAATAAGATTTGTAGAGTTCTTCTTTTATCTACAACGAAGAAGATATTGGACGAAGAATTCTTCTTTACTTGTTAAAGGAAAAAGATAAAATTTCAAGTAAAACTTACATAATGGACGTATGCTAAAGGTTAATTGTCTAAATCACTGTAAATCTATTTTTTTCTCTTTTTCCATCCTTTCATGTGGGGCCTGTCTTGGGCAAAGGCAGGATGAGCACCGGCCAGGACTCATCTTCATAAATAATAAAATAGGGCCTAATTTTACCTTTATAAAAAATAAAAATAAGGCTACTCTTGATCTCACAAAGACTAACAAATCGAGCTCATATTTTGCTTATTTTTATTTTTTATGAGGACTCAAAAATAGGTAAAAATGGAAACTTTTTTTTGCTTTAGCTAGAACCCATAAAATATTAGGAACGACCCTGCTTTCATGTATCATACTTGTATTTGTTTTAATTTTTTTTATATGAATTTGCCATGACCCCGATCCACCCCTTCACCCTCTAGTTTGTCATTTGGAGACAAAAATGAGATAGTAAACGACTCTTAATTAATAAATCATAAGGAAGAAAGTAATATATCTATCTTATTAATTTAGGCGATGAATCCTACAAAGTAAATTAGGGGTTATAACCACTATAAGAATCAAACTATAAAACAATTACCTGAACCCATGTCGTAAATATATTATTGACATGTTTAGAGTTACAAACATTAGACTTTTGTCATATATATTTTAAAATTTTAATTATCAAATTTTAAAATATTATAATTTACACCTTATATTTTAAATTTTTGTTATAATTTATAATATTATTGTTCAATATATGATAGATATAAAATATAAATAATAATATTTTAAATTTTAAAATTAGCCTAAAAGACATTAAACCATAAAAGAACTTTATGTATTTAATCTCTAATTTCTAATCTTCAATTAATCAATTCTTATTATGTTTTATACATACATTACATATAATAATAGATCATGGTCATACATAAATATCGTAATTATATGTTAGCTCTAGAGATCCCAAATACCTCAACAATGACTACATTCACGTAAGGTCTTAAATAGAAAATTGTACTTTACAATGAATAGTTATGGACAATCGAATACGTATCCAATGTGGCTAATGAAAAATAAGAAGTCCTTCACTTGGATGGAACATATGTTAATTTATATTTTGCGGTCAATTGAGTGATTATATATTTATAACATAGTTAATTAAAGATATCTTTATCAGATGCATGTTTTTTAACTAAATAAAATATATAAAATAAATTTCATAAAATAAATATATTTTACAAATAAAATTATGATGATATAATAATTATGATATTCATATCACATTTAGGTATTATCTTTAAATTGTTCTTAGTCATTACTCTATGAAGATTAGACATTAATAAAATAAAAAGAATAACACATGTTATGTATTGATTTTAAAGACTAAAATATGAAGACACTTAAACAAAGACATGAGAGCTTGTTAGAAAATAAGTTTATTGAATAGACCTTATATGAAAATTTTGCATGAAATATTACTTTTGTGTCTATAGAAATGTTCATTATGATGATTAGATAAGTAATCTTTTGACTTGAGATCATAAAAATATCTTGTATAGTTATTATTTTTTAATACTACTTAAGAGATATTATACCCAAGGATAGCTAAATTAGTTGTCATTAGATACTGCATAAACTATACAGAAGTAGTTGATTGATCAATATATGATTCATCAATTTAAAGTAATTAGGGAGAATATTTTATTGTTCTCGATTAGTATTAATTTGAGAAATCTTTGACTAAAATGAAATGACACTTTGAAAATAGTTTTTAAATATCATTAAAAATTAATCACTAATGATAGAGAATTAACATGATTGGACTCAATAGAGTAAATTATTAATTCCATACTCTATATTTTTTTTTTTGAAAAAAAAAATATTTTTTTTTTGAAAAAACCATACTCTATATATTGATTGAAACACTATATAATAAAATGATTGAATTGTAAAAAAAATTATGTATAGAAAGGTTAGTCAAAATTACATTATATTTAAGTGATCATGATGCGCTATTAGACATCAATCTCGATTCATAAATGTAAGAATTTAATTAAAGAATTAAAATAAATTAAATAATTTAGCTAATCCTAATATAATTTGATAATATAATTTATATTCATTGACAACATACTTAAGAGCCTAATAAATTGCAAACAATAAACGGTTAAAGAGAAAAAGGTGATTTTATAATGTTAGATTTAATTGTAATTTTAAAAACTTAAAGATCAAATACAAGATATTTGATAAATAAAAATTAATAATATATATTGAATCCTATTATGACCTAACTGACATTTAATTAGGATTTGATATAATTTAAATTTAATTATAATTCAATTAATTACTAAAACGTTAAAACTCTTATATAAATAAGATAGTACATAACTTTCTTTACCCTATTTATAGAGTTTTTCTAACTTATTCATATAAATACTGTTAGATGTCAATTACTTAATAATTTTTGATATAATATCTAAAATGATTCATAGAAAGTAAAAATCAATATTCATAACAATTTTCAATCTAAAATTCATATTTTATTAAGAAATTAAAAAAATCTTAACTTTAGAAATTTTTATTATTTTTTGCTTCAGACGTCCCGTTTCCCAGCATCATATAGTGTTCTAGAGAAGATGAAAAGCCAGGATTCGCACATGTAGGAATTTTGCTTTCTGGATTTTTTGGAATGAATTATAAAGAAAAGGATTGCGATAAAATCAATAAATAAACTCAATTCTAATTTGATGAATTGAATACTTAAATCTTTGAAATTGTATGCTAATGTTAAAGTGTATTTGATATGTTCAATAATAATAATGGCACATCACCCTCTTCTCATTAATATTAGCGTCAAATACGGCGGCTTACATACGTCAGTTTTAATTAAAGTCGGAAGTCACATCAGAAAGTTATTATGTTGATATATATTTCTTTACAATTATTCACAACTGTATTTATGTTCACTATTTAGATTGATTCGTTGGTTATAATGTTCCTAACCTTTTATTTCCAATTTTACAAAGAAAATGTTTTCATAATCTTAGAGTCACAAAAAAATAATTTTATTAGTTATTTCGAGACTCATTCTTATTAAAATTATTGTTTGCCTATCAACTATTTATCTGGCATCCAACTCTTATTATTTCATGAAATTGTAATCTCCTGAGTTTTGACTTTTGAATTTTGTAAATTTTATGTTTTTTTTAATCCTCTATCTTTAATGTTTGTAATTTATAGCTGCGTTTGAATTTCTCAATTTTGTGAAATAATTTAAAAAACAACAAAAGAGTAAATAATTTAAGCTAAAATGTCTAACTACACCATTGGAGGCGGTGCTAAATTGAATCACAACATACTATGGTAAAATTCAAATTATAAAAAAGTGAAAGCATTTGACCATTTATTTAACAATCGAGGGCAATGCAGAGGATATCGAACGGAGTGTGCAATTAAGAATTATAGATAATTTTAAGAAAGTTAGGATCGGTCCCGGTCCCAACATTTTACATCCAATTGCCGGGCAAGGGCCGTCACCGTTTAGGGTCATATTTCACAACAGCGTCACCATTTCCTTCAAGTTCTTCTGAAGAATATTAATTAAAAAAAGAAGAAGAAGAGTGACATGCTACCATCTAGGAGTGGTCCATATAGGAATCGTTCAAAGAGTTCAAAGTTCCGGTTCAAGTCACATACCTCAAACTTCTCGGTTTTTGTGTGGATCTCATGCTGGTACTAATTATTTTAATTATGTTGTTTAAATAAAATAATGATGTTAAATTATTAAATAATTTTAAATATACATTTAAAAAATAATAAGTGCAACTTAATTCGGTCGAACCATCTAAATCCAGCCTTAAACCAATGACATATTAATATTAGTAAGAGAGAATGGAACAAACTTTTATGTAGAGAGCAGCCAAAAATGTTAAGCCTTAAGCCTCTCAGGAATCTTAAGTTTAAAATTTTACTAAATTTTTGTTAGTTGAGAATAATTTTTGCATTTGACAAGGTTGTCAGGATATTCCAATCTTATATTATTTAATTTTATTCATATATTTATATAAATTTTAAATAAATATATAAATAAAATTTAATAAAATAAGATAAGAAAAGGTTTAACATACGATGGATGACTGACGAATTGATTTTGATCGGGCGATTTAAGGTTAATACATATTGAATATGATTATTTTCTTAATTATCTCATTGAAAAATCAAAGATGACACCAATCAAATCGTCGTTTCCACGTCATGATGGCTTTCAAGGTTGACAAGAAAGCTTGTTTTATGTTTCCATTTAACAAGTCTGATTGTGATTGATACCAATCAAACGGGACACCTAGTCGGCCAATGCTTATCAAGAGAAGCTCAAAGGACACGCAAAAGAACAAGAGGCCAAAATTCCTCGCAACAACCAAATTAAGCTCCAAGACAGTTCGTTAAGCTATTATGCTAGCTAAGAAGAGGGCGTAAAATTGCAGATGCAAGGTTAGCTACCAAAACATGTACATTCGCGCATCCCTGGAATGCTTTACATTTCAAATCATTAAGATTCTAAAAGGGTAAGCTGATTTGGAAAATCATATAAAAATCTGGAAGGGGAAAGGGAAAACAGGCACGGCGGAAACTTGGCAACCAGACAGGAATGAAGAAAAAATTCCCTGCTCATCATGCTCACATTTCCAACAAATTTGTTGGCGTGGGAATATCCTAACAATTTTCATAATGTGCTTGCCCAAGATCTTTAGCTGTAAAGAAAATATACGGGCAACAAATTAGTATTTAGTATTTACTTAGCATCCCCCTACCAAACCCTTCTTTTCCCTTCATCTTCTCTAACTCGAACGTTTAGTAGATGTAGAATATTGATTTGTCAGAAGCATTGAGACGAACACTGAGATACATGAACATCTTCATTCACTAGATCATGGTAATGGCTAGCCAAAAGTTATAAAGAAAGCACTATACAACATCCTTCTACATAATTCTGCCTCAAGTCTCACCATAGGCGCAATGAAGAGGATAGCAAGGATACCCCTATGTTCAATCCCTTCTTTTTTGCTTCTCTCTCTTTGCTTCTGCAAGTTCTTTCTCCGAAGCATGGTAGGAATGTCTTCTGGGAGAATCCCTGCTTCTATGTCTATGATGTTTTGAGTGTTTTCTATGGCCCCTCTTCTTTTCTCGAGACAAGTGTTTCTTTCTTCCCTTTGACCTAGAGAGATGGCCACTGGAAGAATCACTATATGAATCAGTGCTTTTGGATCCACGTTGCCTATATCTTTTCCTATCCCTTTCATCTTCTGATGATGAACTGTCACTCCAATTCTGGTGGTGACTAGGGGATGATTTAGCTTTCTTTTCCTTCTCCATTGTCCTGTTAGCACCAACTTTACCAGGCTTTTTATCAGGAGGTGAAGACTGCGTATATCTGCTGCTACCATCCGATGCACTACCATGAATAGTTTTATCCTTACGGGAATTTTCCTCCATAGTTTCCTGGTGAGCAAGCCCCCCTTGGTTTGAAGAAATTTTACCAGAGACATTATGGGAGGAAGATGACTTATTTTCGACCGGGAAGACATTCGTATCTCCAGCATTGGTGATAGCACTTTCTTTCTGCAAAGTTGACATCCTTGTTTTATTTATTCCATGGGGGACATCAGGAGGAACTTCTAGCCCTAGTTCTTTGCCCAGTGATTCTAAAAAGTCGCCCGTTATCAAGCGATTTAATGCCATTTCTGCCACTTCAACCTTCTTTTCTGGATTGTCCACTTTGCTCACATTAGGAGCCTCAACCTCATTCTCAGAATCATCAGAGAAAATCGCCTGTAAAGGATAATTAAAAACAATATTTAATTAAATGTACAAAAGATTCCTAGAAACTGATGGTTGAGAAAATTGGTGTGAGCCACATTGAGACATCTAGATCTTTAGTGAGAAATTGGTATCTGAGAGACATACTCTAGGATATGTTCAGTAAACAGGCTTTTACCACCACAGTGTGTATTTTCATCAGGCAGTTGCGGTAGAACTGCTTAAAATAAGTTGACATTAAAAGAAAGACGCATTCAACATTTAGAGATACTAATATATCAATCGACTGATCAAATATATTCAACAAAGTCAATACCTTGTAGAGGTCAACCAGCCTCTCAACATTCTCAACTTCAACCTCAACTTCGCCGTCTCTATTATCTACATCTTTGTTTGTTTCATGAGTACTAAATTGAGGAACAGAAAGTTCAGCTTTCTTTGCACTAACATCTTCCCCAACTTTTGAACTTTTCACAGAATCTGACATGAATATCAGAGAATCAATCTTGCTTTTGGCCCGCCGAGGTGGTGGTGGCTGCATATCAGACCCTTCGAGTTAAAATAATATATGACAGTCAAAAGTATAACACCTTAAAGTACCAATTAACTCCTTCCGGCACACCTCTAGAACAGAACACTACCCACAAGCCCACCAAGAAAAGATCCCTTTTTGAGAGGGCAATCCGCCAAAGAGATAAAACTCAGAGAATGAAAAATAAATACATCAAAATCAAGATGAGGAAGCATTCATGTTAAAGTAGAGATAAAGTACGTTAGCATTGGATATCTAGTCCTAGTTTTCTCAGAGCACTAGCCATAGGAGGAACTTTAATACAATGCAAGTCTCCTGCTTTTCCTCTGAGAATTCTCCATTATAAAGGATTTCTACTTATAAAGCTACAAAACCCATGGGATAATTCTTATCCCAGGTGAGAAATCTCATCATACAACTAGAGATCATCAAACCATGATAAAGGAAGGGGGTGTGTTTTGGTTGCACTGACAGCTATCAACTTTGAGCATTAACCACCTTACTGCAGGGCTGCTTTTGCTAAAAACTAACAATTAGAAAGCATGTAAAGAGAGGAACCAAAAGGAGCTTTTCTGCAGTTCAAAAACTAGAGCTTTATGTATCTTTATCTGCTTGCACATACTATAAGCAAGAATAAGCTGTCAAATTTTTAGTAACCTAATTTTATTTTATTCAATTTAACCTCTAACTTTCGATTTTATAAGATATTAATTCAAATTGGCATGTACATTAGTAACAGACAAATGATTAGAGACGTTAACCTCAGTTCCTATATACTAATTCCAACGCTCACTCCTAACAGCTTACATCTGCAGCTTACAGTTCTAGCAGTAACTTTCTCTTGATGGTATATTTCACAATCTCCATATCTAAGATGTTTAGGGACTAAGATCATACTCAAAAATACTCGTCTGCCCCTTGAAAAGGAGTTTTGTAAGCTTGGTTGAAATTTATTGACTATCTGGATTCTTCCATTAAATTTACATATTTCATTATTTATAGTGTTTGAATAGTATAATATCTGTTAGTATGTCAGTTTGGCTTGATTTATCACAAAATTAAGAAAACAAGTTAAAAGAACTTAATTCAATACTTAAGCAAGTTGGACCCATACTCAAACCTTTTTTTTAGTAATACATATAAATTAGCAACAATACCTCATTAGAAAAGCAAACTATAAGTCCCAACCAACTCTTATGAGTTAAAAAACAGAAATATTAAACCAATCATAATATAGTACCTTTCCCATAAAAGGGTCAATCAGATCAAATCGTTTGCACAAGATAGATGAAGGGCTCCATGGAAATTCTTCTCTTCTGGGATAAGTTGTCTTTTTTGACAGATCTTCACTCTGAGTATTTTTTCCTTGCTATTTCAGAAATTTTAGTTTAGACTAATCAGTTAGAAATGATGATAGTCGTGAAAAAAATAACTATTGCTCCAGCTACATACCACCAATCCACCAGAAGTGAATTGCAAGCTTTCACTGGCTGAAAACTCCACAAACTGTTGATTGAGAAGAATATTGCCTTTGCCCCATTTCCCTTTTTCTATTGCTTCAGCTGCAGCTTCAAAGTCTAATCTCTCACGTGCACGAGCTGCTTCTGACATGAGACCAACTCCACCAGAATCTGTAGACCGAAGCCCTCCTTGATATTTTTCCTTTAGAAACCTCTCAAATCTTTCTTGCTTCACAGGGTCATGTTTAAAAGGTTTTGTTTCTTCAGGAAACTCACTCTGCATATATTAAGTGTTTACAAATAAAAGCAAGAACAAAAGGGCAAAATTTATAACAGAAAATACTGAACAACTTACGAAAGACGAGGGCTGAGTGAATGTATCTGAAAGATTAAATTGGAGATTAACATTTGCAGAACCAAGAGGCATGCTCAAGTCCTTTGAGCTTCTTTCTAAAGGCCTTTCCCCTAATATTTGGCCACGGCTCTCTGCAGTCATTTTCTGTGTAGACGACTTCCCATCTAAAGCAGGCTTCCTTTGATCAATATGTTTTTGCCTTTCCTCCCACAACTTCCTTATGTAATACTGATGACCATTTCCTCCACTAAGAAAACTGAATAGTGGATTTGATTTATTTTTCTCTCTAGAAAGGTCCTCAAATAATTTACCACATCGAGCAACTAAAGTTGCAACTCCCTCAATTAAGATTTTCTGATTATTATCCTCAGGAGGAGGAATCTCAGATGGAGGTGGAAAGCCTTGCTGGTCTCCAATATCAAGAGGACCTTGAAACTTATGATGGGGCACAAAATCCTTAGGAATTACTGGTGGATCGAATCTGAAATATAAAACAAGAATCAAACGTTATTCTGCAGGCAAGGAAACAAAAAAGGAAAAGAAAGAAAGAAAGAGGCAGGGGGAGATGGAACTATAGCAACATCTAAAATTTCTACCACCCCCCGGAGTACAAGAATCAACAATGGCAAAATGAGACTTATCAATTGCAGATTCTCCTAATCTATAAATTGGTAAATTGTTTGGTCAGTATGACTATTAATCCATCACATCAACAATAATATCCTTTGAGCAATCATAAAGTCATATTTAATAACATTTATCTAATAAGACAATGATTTCCCATTCACCTCTCTAACATGAAGTCAGAAGTTGAGGCAACTCGGAAACCAGGCAGAACACCCTCCTCTTTCCAGACCAATCTTTTCATGTGGTCTGTGCTAGTCTCTTCATCGTCTTGGACACAAGAATCTTCAAGGTCATAAGCTGATGAAAAGCTGGGATTAGTGAGTACTGGCCCCTTTTATTGGAAGATCAGAAATATGATGACAACTAGTTAATTAAGAAAGATGAACATGAATATTATATCCACTTCTGCTAAAGAAAAAAATAAGATTTTAATATTAACATTGCACACTAATATGCTAATGGGTAACAAAGCATATGATGAACACACTTCCCCTTTTGTTTTGTTTCACTTTTTTAAAATAATATTTTTAAATGCATAGCAGTTCAGTCGTGACTAGTTTATCAACATTTACAAGTAGAAAAGAACATCATCCTTAACGTACTGAGTGGTGTTGCTTTTTAATTACTTCTATAACCTTTTGTCTCCGAACAATTTCAGAGGAAAGATTAACAACAAATCATGAATATCCAGAGTCCAGTTGTCTCTTTTGTTTTCTTAAGAAATATAGGCAACAGTCCCTAGACCATTAATAGTTCCTCTCTGAGGACATCTGACAAGGCAGGCACATAGCAGTGGTAATAATGTAATAACATCAGAGATACACGAACCAGTGGTATAAATATCCTCATCTTCAGCATCATATTCTTCAAGTGCTCCAATTCCAAAGCCAGAAGCAGCCTTTCCTGCTGATGATTCAAATGATGAGTAGAATCAATCTCAAGATAAGTTCTTCAAATTCATGCGAGAAGGATGGTAAAGAAGACCAGAATAGCACATAGAAAATAGAAGCATAAAACACAAACTTGTCAGATAAAATAACTTACATTTCAAACCAAACAGACTATCTTTTATTGATAAAACTTTTCTCTCTCCTGTCTCCTTCCCTGATACACGTGATCTTTTTTTTTCTGACAGAAAACAGGGCCTAAATTCAGAGGGAATCAAAAAAAATGAAAGATAAATAAAATACATTTCATTCAAGGACCAGATACCTCTAAACTCAGGTGCATGTTTATAGGGATCATACCCCAAGCCATACATGTCCTGCTTAGGGTTAAGCACATAAACCTGAAGTTGAAAGAAATGTAATAAGCCTGTTTATATTGCTAACGCAATCAAGAACTACTCAAATATCTAAACCATTATAGAAGATAAATGTAGAAAATTAGCTATTACAATATGCCATGATAAGAATCACCACACTCCACACCCAACCATTTCTTTCTCAAGTACAAATCATGTGAAGGTGTTTATGCAGGACATAAAGGTAAAAGTGCACACAATGAACAGAATTTCACTCGTTACTTGATTCTAGTAAAATGCAAACAATTCATAACAACAATAACAACAAAAAAAAACCAATAAAAATCCTGCCGATATCTAGAATCTGAAGAGATTCAGTAGTACGAAGTCTTACCTCTAACTAGTAGAAAGGCTGTTTTCGATAGACTCAAATAAAAAAAAGAAAAATATATATATAAATATAAATATACATATACATATTAAAATGATAAAGCAATAATAACTAACAATAAAATAAAAATAAAAATGGACATAAAAGATAATAATAATAATAAATTATAAATAAATAAAAACAAAAATAAAAATAAAAATATTAAAATAAATAATACATATAAAACAAGGAAAAGAATAAAAATAAAAGATAAATACATAAACAAGAAAAAAGACAAATAACTAAATCAAATAAAGCATTACAAAAAAATATTTAAGCTAAGTAAGGAAATATTAACTAAATAACTAAGAAGGAAGTACTACATATTAAATGTTTAGGCTAAATACAAGACATAAGACTAAAAAAAAAATATTTAAAAGACCTATAAGAAAAAGTACAAACTTTTTATGTAAGATTATTTACATGTATCCTAGTATGTCAAAGTTTTCTATTAAGAATCATGTCCTCGGTAAGTTCCAGCAGAGTTATATCATTCTTGATCACCTCTTCCCAATTCTTCTTAGGATCTCTAAGTACAATCTTCTTGCACCTTCTCACTGGAGTATCAGGGTGTCTTCTCTTAACATGCCTAAACGACCCAAGCCTTGTTTCTCTTAATTTTGCATTAATATTGGTCACATTTAACTTGTCTCTTATCATTACATTAATGACCTTATTTCTTCTAGTAAAGTTGTACATCTAATAGAGCATACACATCTTCGCCACCATTGACTTATGATTATGCACCTTTTGATAGGCCAAAACTCCGCTCCAAAGGACATGGTCAACCGAATCGCCAATAGATGGAATTTACCTTTGAGCTTTAATAATATCTTCTTGTCACATAAAACTCTTAATGCACTTCTCCATTTAAACTACCCTAATCTAATATGATAAACTATGTCTTAATCGATCTCTTTATTGCTTTGGATGATAGATCCTAAATACTTAGAACACTCTTTATATAGTATAACTTCTGAACCAATCTTTACCTCTACATCAGAAGCCACCCACTTTCGCCCGAAAAGTTACACTCTAAGTATTCAGTTTTAGTTCTGCTCAATTTAAAGCCCTTCAACTCTTAACGTATCTCTCCAAAATTCTAGCTTGACATTGACTCCCTCTTTTATCCCATCCACTAAAAAATGTCATCAACAAACAACATATATTGTTAGACCCGTAAGTCTCAATAGCGGTATCGTGCGGGATTCGCGAGCCTTGACCAATGTTTGATACGTGAAACAACGGAACAAGGCAAAGACTTGCGAAGAGGTAAGGACAAAAAGGAGCAATGTCAAGCGTTGGCATACATTGGTGCACATTGGTGGAAATCTTTCGACGAGATGCAAGATTCGAATGTAAGACCAAAAGAAGGCTTGAGATGGACATCAAGTAGAAGGTTAGCTGGATTACACGGATGACAGGAATATGCAAGAGTTTCAAGGTAAATTGGCAAGTTAGATCAAGCATGGTGCAAGTTTTGGTAAGAGTTTCGGCCCTTGTACGAGCTGACGTGGCTAAGGTTGGGTTCTTGAAGGACTAAGACTTAGTGTGCGCTCAAATGGACAAACCATGGCTAATGGAGTTGGCATGGGAAAGCATTAGACAGACCAGTGTGCTATTGACTTGGATGACTCATCATCTATGGATAGAGATAAGGGGATCTTAGATGATGTGGAGGATAAGATCACACTAGATGAACATTAGCTCTAAGAGATAAAGATCATATGAAAGGATCATCTAAAGATAGAAGAGATCTTCGTTGATATGGATAGATCATTCTTAGGTATATATAATCTTCTATCTTGTTATTGTGATGTAACTTAATCCTATTAGATAGAGTCCTAATTAGATAGGGATGTCATTCTATTGGTTAATATGATGTAATCTGATAAGGATAAGATAGGATAAAATGTGATCTTAGCTAGTAGAGTTTTATTAGGATTCTAACTTGGTCATACACCTACATACATACCCCTAATAACTCATATTTAGGTCATAGGAAGTCCCTCAACCTCTAAAAATCTCCACATGATTTCTCTAGGTATCCCGTAATATGCCTTCTTTAAGTCAATAAAAACCAAGTGTAGGTTACGTTATATTTCCTTGTAATATTCCATTAATTTCCACTCGTTACTTGATTCTAGTAAAATGCAAACAATTCATGTTGGCAGTAATTTAGCAGGACCTATGATATGCAAGATGCATTCTTAGAGAAGAAAATATATAAGATCTCTTGATTAGAAAGTAACTGCAGTAATGATCTTATTAGGTCGTAGTCATCTTATTTAGGAAGTATTATTTTCATAAGTATATTTTTAGTAGAAGAATAAGTCAGAAGATTCCTATTTCATTTTTACATCTTAAAAACTCTTATTTAATGAGCCTATTTAAAGAGCATAACGACGGATAAGAAAGTAGCCAGAATTTTCCATACAAATAGTTGATAGAAATCTTACCAAGGACTTGTTTTCTAAACAACAACCATAAACTTGATAAACACCAATGCGTATAACGAAGGAAAAAAGAAGTATGAAGAATTGGAGGAAAAAAGAGAGAATGTATACTGATAGGAATGGAGAATATAGAAAAAATTGATAGATATCTGAGATGTTGTCCCTCTCCACAAGGACCTGACAGAGTTGTTTCACAAGATAACATCCAGTCCCTCTCTTCCTCTGTCATGAATACATATATGCATGAAAATAGGATAACTAACTAATGCTACCTCATCAGGTAATCATAGCAATGGCAATTGAGTGCAAAAACAAAGCAGCACAAATTAATGTTCTATTGGTCAATTCGTTAGGCTGGACATTGAATAGCATGGGCCATTTTTCTTCCCCTTAAGCACAAATTACACTAGAGGCCCATCAAAACTACGATACCAGAAAAGAGAATTTCCCTATGAGTCGCCCGTGACTAGATTCTAAGTAAAAACACATCAATTTGGTATCAAAGCCAAGCATCATGGACGACTCTATAGACTTGTCAAGCCAAATGGATGTGTTCATGAGAAATACCGAAAGAGGTTGTCTATGGTGAAGGACCACCAAAAATCCAACAAAAAGTTCTTAAACTCGTAGCTAAAAGAGATTATGCAAGAGTTAAAGTGGTGCAATAAGAACAATGAAGTGAAAAGCAGTAGTTAAACCTGTAGAGACCAAAGGGAGGAGAGAAGCGTTGGGAAAGCCAGAGGGACTATTGTTCCTACGTATTCTAAATTACAAGTTCCTTCATTTGATGGTACTAATGATCCGTTGATTCGGATTCATAAGCGTGAATAATGTTTTGAAAATCAACAAATGTCAGAAGGAGATAATGTGGGGCTGATAGTAATCCATCTTAATAGGGAGGCACAACTATGGTTTTACAAGGTGAAGCAAGAGGAGGCAAACCTGGATTAAGGGACATTTACAAGGCAATGTCACCTGAAGTTCGGTTCACCAATGAGCCTCAACCCCTAGGCGAATTGGCCAACCTAAAGCAAATAGAAACAGATGAAGATTTTCAGAGGGAGTTCCAATACTTGCTAGCCTGAAGTAACAAATCAGCCTATTCACTACTAGTCTTATGGAAGGGTTGCGATTGGGAGTAGAATCGTAACAACCAAATAGCTTAGGAGCTGCTATGAATCTGACTTGTACTTATGATAAGAAATTAAGGAGCAGCCAAGTTGTTTTAGGGAGGAACCCTGAGGCAACACTTGCTAGGAGCAAATTGAAAACAGCCCCTGGATGGACAACTACATGGAAGGAAAATTTTGAGGCAGCATTCAAAATTAGGAGCACAAATATGCCTTTTTTTAATTAGTTAACAAAGGCAGAGATCAAGGAACGAAGGGCAAAGGCGCTTTACTTCAATTGTAATGAAGCATTCTAACGGGGACATAAATGTCAGAAGTTGTTTTTCGTAGAATTGGTAAAATCTAAAGAAGAGGATGATGGAGGAGGATGAAAGAGGGCCAAGATATCCAACGTTATCCCAAGTTCCAGCTTAAGGACAAGCTCTTAGTCTAGGTGGAAGTAATGATATGCAAGATGCAATCTTAGGAAAGAAAATCAACTTGATTAGGAAGTAATTGTAGTGATTATCTTATTTAGGCAGTAGTCATCTTAGTTATTCTATTATTTTCATAAATCTATTTTTAGTGGGAGAATAAGTTAGCATATCCCTATTTTATTTTTACTACCTAATAACTCTATGTGCTGAGCCTATTTGAAGGGCATTACAATGAATAAGATAATCGTGAAAATTTTTCGTAAAACTAGCTAATAGAAGGCTTGTCAAGGACGAGTTTTCTAAATAGCAATCATAAGGCCTAGAAAGGGGGAGAACTCTAGTAAGAAAAAGACAATTTCCCTATGAGTCATCCTATGACTAGATCTAATGCAAAAACACTTATCAATCTAGTCAACATACCTCTCAGTATAACTCTTATATGGATGCATTGTGGTAAGAACCTACAAGGCAGATAACAGCTACTTGCAAAAAGGAGTGTTTGATTAGGAGTCTATTAGAAGGGTATTTTATTTTTAGTAGGAGTCTATTATTTCTGCATTAGTTTTTGTTATAATTATGTTAATAAAAACAGCTTGAATTGAAGTCTTTCTAAGAGTCCTAAAACAGCTTGAATAGGAGTCTTTCTAAGAGTCCTAGTTTAATTGGAACTTTTATGTATCTTTGCCTATATAAGGCTATTACGTTATGCAATAAAGTAAGCAAGAAGTTATTATAAAAATTAGCTTACAAGTAGAATAATTTAGTCCAATCTCAGCAAGCCTTGTCCTTGACAAGTGCTGCTAGTTTTCATCGTCAAAAATAGGTTCTGCGAGGAAGGGGACCAACGTAAATAAGGGAAAAGATATTAACTTTCCTGAGAATCGTCCTTGGACTCAATCCCATGCATGGGCACATAACAATTTGGTATCAGAGCAGGAGTTCATAGACGAAATAAGCCATTCAGCTGCAAAGCAATCTTCGACAGCTTGGCAGATGGTTCAAAGGATGCGGCCATTGGAGATGGGGTAGCAAGAATTGAAGGCTCAATATGCAGAGATTATCCGCATGCTTGCAAGGTTGGAAGGTGCAAAAGCGAGTGAGTATCA
>JAOQMM010000007.1:10077482-10093896 GCA_027563515.1 Erythroxylum platyclados
GAAGGAATGAAGAGAAAATGGTTGAAAACCGAACTCTCTCCCGAAGCCTCCCTCCTTTCTTCTCTCTTCGGTTCAGCTAGCTCTCATCATCGGCAATGGATAAAGAAGAAGAAAAACCTCTCCCACGTAGATCTGTTGGTTTGGCTTCACAGGTGTGAGCAGTTTTTCCTAAGCTAACGAACGGTGGAGGAGGAGAAGGTAAGATTGGTGGCCTTTCATTTAATGGGAGAGGCTCAACTGTGGTTCTTTCAACTTGAACAAGAAGAACCAGGGATGCATTGGTACTCTTTCAAAACCCATTGCAATATGAGATTCAACCCTCACCTTAGTAACAACCCTGTAGGAGAATTATCAAACATCAAACAGACACGGAGCATAGAAGAATATCAACGCCAATTCCAAACACTATTGGCTCGAATCATAGGGCTTCCACGAGACCTACAAGTAAATTTATTCGCGGCTGGGTGGGTTGGTAGAAAGGCTGCGAATCGAAGCGGAGATGCAATATCCTATTAATCTTGGAGTTGCAATGAACTTAGCACGAGTATGTGAAAGAAAATTGCAATGTATGCAGATGCAATACACCCAAGGGATAAGAGGTAGTCGAAACACCACCAAGTAACAGCACCAGTGCGAGTGCAGCCACACTTTTAGGAAGTAAGGTAAACTCGGAGACTAAAACAACAACCTCCTGTATAGCAAGTACTCTGCCCCCGATGAGAAAGCGCTTAAACAGAGAGAAAATGGCTAAAAGAAGAGAGAAGGGATTGTGCTACAATTGTGATGAGACTTATTCGCTGGGGCACAAATGTAAGCCACTATTTTGGATTGAGGTGGCAAATTCTGAGGAAGAAGGGAAGGAACCAATGGAGAGAGAACCTGAGATATCTTTACATACCATCACTGGCATAACTTGAGTTCGAGCTTGAGAGCAAGCTCGATGTTGAAGAGGGGAGTGATGATATGGATGCATTGCAGGAAGAACCTACGAGGCAGATAACAGCTACTTGCAAAGAGGAGTGTTTTATTAGGAGTCTATTAGAGGAGTATTTTATTTTTAGTAGGAGTCTATTATTTCTACATTAGTTTCTATTATACTTATGTTAATAAAAACAGCTTGAATAGGAGTCTTTCTAAGAGTCCTAGTTTAGGTAGAACTTTTATGTATCTTTGCTTACATAAGGCTATTACGTTATGCAATAAAGTAAGTAAGAAGTTATCATAAAAATTAGCTTAGAAGTAGAATAATTTAGTCCAATCTTAGCAGGCCTTGTCCTTAACAAGTGCTGCCAATTTTCATCATCAAAAATAGGTTTTGCGAGGAAGGGAACCAACGTAAATAAGGAAAAGACATTAACTTTCCTGAGAATCGTCCTTGGACTCGATCCCAAGCACAGGCCCATAACAAACTCACATAACCCGTTCTAATGCACATAAATCTTCTTGGTAACCAAAATGACATCAAGTTCATGATAGAGAAATCAAAATTTGCCAGGGCCATCAAATTGCATTCCAATCAACCATCTCTATACTTCTTGAGTTGGGCAAAACTTACGACACATAATTCTAACATAGCATGTACAATTGCATACTAGTTTTGGACCAATTCCTAAGCTAAGCTAATATGAACTTACACAATCATTGTAGCAACAATGATAATGAGAAGAACAAGAAAACAATAAAAACTATAGAAGTTATGAAAGATTCAAGGAATAACCGATAAAGCAAACATGCAAGATAACAAGTCAAAACAATGAGAAAAGATTCTCACAGGAGTGCTTCTAGAAGACTGAAGATCATCATTGGCAGACTGAACCTTAACGTTTTCAAGGTCAATATCACCAGACTCATAATTAGTAAACTGTCCTTTTGCATTATCAGAAGAAAATGCAAGCAAAGCTTTCCTAGCTTGTCTACGAGCATCTGCCAGACATAAAAACAAAAATATATGATTGTAAGCTAAAACATTATATTTCTATTACAATCAACCTATGGAGTGTTAAATTCTTATCAGTATTTCTAAACTCAAGCTCCCACAAAAAATCTTCTTCAATATAACTAAAGATGACTACTATTACATAAAAATGGACCTTTAATAAAAACTAGATGCAAAAGTTTTATTTTATGGGACCCAAAACACAAATCAAAAAAGTAGAAAATTACCATAGAGAGAATTTGCACGAGAATCCTTAATTGAATGGCCATGTCTCCATCCCATTTTCAGTAGTAATTTTACACCTAACCAATAAGAAGACGTGAGGTTAAAGTGCTTAGCTAGTAAAAAAAGGTCCAAGTATAACACGATTATAGAGTCCGAACAAACCAATAGATTGTGCTGCCGGGAGAACTATCTCATCAGGAACAGGTCCAGGAATAGCTGATTGCCTGCTAAACAAAGCAATAAAGAAATATGAACTAACTCTCATAAAGGCAAATATATCAAAATAAAAATGTATCAAGCTACCAAAAATGAGAGTACTTTCATGTTAATGATTAAACTTATTATGTATGAAAATAATAGCCAAGTATCCTTTAATGTCCTTTGTAATAAAGTCACAACTATGGATTCTTTGGATTATAGGAATATAAAAGTTGACAACTCACTGACACAATATAAACAACTTGCAGTTCTCACATACGTTAACAACTTTAGAAAAATGGTTATAGATATTGAGATCCTTTACAATTTGACCTTTTATCATTGCAACCCTCATATTTTAAAAATTATAACTTACCCTCTTCTAGTATTGTTTAGCTAACACACAACCCTATTCGTTATATTTTGTTAGTTTACTGTCCATTTTTTAACCCAATACTACATAGTATCAAAAATCTTAAACTCCAATATGACGCCATTTTGGGACTATGAATGGATGGCAATTAACAGAATGTGATGGAGGGAGGTTGTGTGATAGATACCACAAGAGGGTAAGTAATAGTTCTTAAAATTCAAGGGTTGAAATGAAAAGAAACAAACTACAGGAAAGTCCAATATAATTAAGCCTTAGAAATATTATCATCCAAATAACTGAACTCTAAAGCTCATTGTGAACAAAACATAACATGTTAGTCTAGACAACACACTACGGGCAATCACTAAAAAAGAAATGGATACAACAAGAATAAGAGATAGGCACACAAGAAGTTGGGTAATTGCACTTATAAGTGATATAAAAAATGCTTCAATATGAGTCTAAATGTTTTTATCCTCATAAAAGGAAGTTAATTACAGCTAGCATTGTGCAACGAGAATAGCACAACTTAATGCATGCCTCAGAGCCTAAAGCCTTGGCCATAACTTAAAAAAGGCTAGATGACAAGCAGTCATCATGAAATAGTAAAATATGATAGAAATCTTGGAACAACTAGGAAGTCCTTTCATAAACATAATGGAAAACATACAAGAAAGATTTTAATTTATCTTTCAAATCAGCAAAATACAAAACTCGACAAACTGAGGTGGCATCACCATATACAAGGAAAAAATGGTAGTTGAATAGAATATCCTCCATGTATAACAATAAAAATATTGGAAGGGGTAAAGGCAATCATCAAAAGGAAGCAATTTATCGCATATTGTTTGGAAACCTGTGTTGTTGTTCTTTCTCAGCTTGTCTACGAGCAACTTCGGCAGCAGTGAATCCAAATGTATCAAACTGTGATGATGTACCCAACGATCTAGCTTCTAATTCCTAAAAGACAAAATTACATTAAAAAAAAGGATAAAACTCTAGTAATTAAAAGTCCATTCATTAGGAATGTAAGTGCATCATACTTTGCAACACCAAGATTAAACGTTAAAAAATAAAGAGAGGCCACCAAGGAAACTCATTGACAACCATTATAACAAAAAGAAACTATCTGCAGAAACAAATGGCTTAAATATTTTGACAATTTATCCATGAAGATATATGTTAACCACCCTAACCACAGAAACTGATGACTAAGGCATCCAATTAGCAGATGGAAATGGTGATAATAAAGAAACGATTAATAATTTCCATAAATATTGGAGTGGTCACATAATATTTGGGATCATTATTTATTCAATATGTGTCACAGTATTCTTATTTACTGCTAAAAGGGTTGTAACACTCAATTAAAGCACCAGAAAACATAACAAATAAGATAAAACCATACTGCTCTCTCATCTTCATCTAAGAAGTTATGAATGCTTTGCTTTTTAACTTCAGCTCTGTTTTTCCTAGAAGATGTAAATGACGAGGGAGTCCAGCCTGCAGCATGTTTCCCACAGATTAATCCAAGGGCACCCATTCAGAAACATATTACGAAGAGAAGCAATCTCAAATCACTCGATGAAAACCATACCCTCCTTTGACCCCACTGTATTATAATAACCAGCAGAGAATCCACCAGTGAATGCTCCGTGGAATCTTCTGCGTCCTTCTTCATCTCTTACCTGAAAAAACAGAATACAAGAAACGAATGACAACTGAAAACCCAAACATAGAGATATCTAAATGATGAGGAAACAAACCACAGTATCTGCATTCCAATGCCACCCAATTTAAGCAGCCAAACAATTAAATCAGGTCAAATGAGATCATATTCCTGCCGCTTCTTACACTATAGACATTAGCTTTTTTTAATAATTACACATCATCAGGTTCAGTCACAGAGCTCTGTAATCAACTTCCACAAGCCCTTCAGTTTCTAATCAACCCAACAGAAAGGAAAAGGAAAAGGAAAGGAATTAAGTATGATACCTCTTGTTTCCAAGACGGAAGACTCCGCAAGTGACCAGACGCCTCGGCGACAGCTTTCTTCTTGCGGCTGGTGAGCTCTTCCTCACGCTCAATCGGTGTACCGTAGAACACGTAATCGTCTTCATCGGCGTCCATTTTGTTGTGATTCAAAAATCAAAGCAGATCGAAGATTGAAATTTTATGATTTTGAGTCCGAGGGTTTTGAGAGTGAAATTGGTCACAAAGAAGTGGCGTCTTAGTGGTAGAATCCAGAGACGGAGGCTTGAGAAAGGTGAGCGACAAACGACATGACGTTCGATCTGGAAAACTCTCTATCTCTCTCTCTCTCCAATTTTGGGTTATTATTTAAAATCAATTTCGAAAAGGGAAATTTGTATAATCATAAAATTACCGGAAAAAGACCTGTTAAAAATGGTTTTTATCTCAACCAAAGTGGATAATACACTAACCAATTCCACTCATCCTTCGCTGCGGTGCACTTCACCAACGACAAACCATTTGCACCCGGCATTTTAGGTTCCAACAACGGGCCAAATAAGCGCGTGGAAAGATTAAATAGGAAAAGGGCTGATAAGAGTTTTGGAATGGAATTATCGCCTGTGACCGAGACTTGGGCTTGTTAATGTGGAACACGAAAGCCAATCATCAACAAGACTTTTCTGATTAAATCCACATTAAATACATGCTATAATCGATCATGCCCTATCCCAGCCTCTTCCGTTCGATCCCTTACTCTAAGACTCCGATCTCCAATCGCTTCACTCGTTTTCTAAGCTCCTAGGCTCTTGCGATCTCCCTCCCTGCCGACTCGGTGAATCAAATCTCTCATAAATTTTGTCTTTACTGGCCATGTTTAAGATCTGATGCCCTTGTTGGTTTTGATTACACATGTATATATTAGTTCTTTTTCTTAAATATGATTTTATGTTTCGAAGGTTGAAGATGGAACCGATGGATATTGTGGGTAAATCGAAAGAGGATGCTTCTCTTCCTAAAGGTACTTTTTTCCTAAAAATTCTTACTTTTAGTGTATTTTCTAAAAATTTCTTTGAGTTATTAATTGTCATGTTTCTTTCTGCTAAAATTTCGAAGATTGAAGAGTCTCGGCGAACTAATGAATTAGTGATTCTACTTTGGATAACTGTATTGGTTATGCAGACCGTTGAGTGAATTCACATGCTTGACGCTGTACTTGTATTGATATTCCTTCTTCTCAATCTCGCTACTTTGTTCATCTTCCATGTTGTTGTCTATTTACTGTCTGGATATTGACTTTTGGAAGGGCAGATGCACACATTACACCAACAAAATCTGAGTGATGGACCTACGTTATCGCCAGAGTGGGACAATGCTTATGATTCTGCTTTTGTGCTTACACTAGTGATATGTGTTAAATCCTGTGGATAAAGTTGGAATTAAAATACTTAAGCTTGCAGGTTTGTGGCATACCTTCGACTAAAGTCACGGGTAGCTTGTTCAGAGTTCTTGAAATTGCACTTTTAATGGGTGGAAATGGGCATTCTGCCGCTGGCAAATTCCTTAGCCCTTGGAACCTTTTAATTTGTACTAGTGTTGGTTGTGAGCTGTGTTCGATGCTTAACTATACACCAAATAGAATTAATATATTTTATCATTGGTTGCTTATTGGAAACTATGCTGAATATTTTCTCCAGCAACTATGACGAAAATTATTAAAGAGATGTTGCCTCCAGATGTTCGTGTTGCAAGAGATGCTCAGGATCTTTTGATTGAATGTTGTGTAGGTGAGGTACTTATGTTAAGTTATGATATTTCTTACCTAACTCTAGTTTAATGTTTTACCATAAAATTCAAGGTTATCTTCTTTATGTTGGTTTTATTTGGTACAGACCTATAGGTTGATAATTTGTTAATGCTCAAACAGTGGTTTGAGTATGGTTAAAAGGTTTTGTTTTTGATTATAGATGTAATGATATCTATCTCTTTCATTGAGTAAAGAAAAGAGGGAGGTCAGTAGAGAGGAATCTTGGACGACCATTTTTTAGCTTTTGTAGCTAAGATTGTATTGTTCTATTTGCTAATCATGAATCAGAGCCACTTGTTGCATTTGCATACACCTTAGAAAATTAACTCATATTTATTTAGTTCTGAAACTGTAACTCAAACTTATCAGTTACAGAATCCAGCAAGTTGTTTATTCTAAGTCTGCTGTTTGGCTCTTTGTTACATTTGCCATCCTTACTTATTGCTATTTTGTCACATTTGTGCAAAGTGCAAACAATGTCATTATGCATTTTGTGGAGATGAAAAGCTCTCCAATGTTGCTATTCTGAAGCCCGTAAGGTTTAGGGTGTGAATTTCAAGTGTTTTTCATTCTTGTTTCATGGTCACTTTCAGTTCTCTTTTATGGAAAGAAGTCAATGGTTCTTGCTATTTGTTGGCAATTTATCTTACTAATAGTAACAGAATAAACTTTCTTTATTTCAGAATTTATAAACCTCGTTTCGTCAGAGTCCAATGAAGTGTGCAGCAAAGAGGATAAGAGAACAATTGCCCCCGAGCATGTGTTGAAAGCTTTAGATGTATTTGATCTTCTGCTCTTTTTTTTTTTGGAATTTATGTTGTGTGGGCCTCCTAATTTCCACGTTGCTTGAATTTTACACTATGAGACTAGCTACTCATAGGCCTATTCTTTTGACAGTCAACATATTTTAGATTGTATGAGTGTAGGAAACCAATTCATGAGAAAGTCATGCCATTCATGCTTTCCTTTTTTTTTTCTCTTTATTTTTGGATGATTTGATCAACATATTATTCTACGGATCTGATACTTTAGTCACAGGACAAAGTTTAATTGCAAGTTGAGATTTTAGTCATCATCTTTGTAGTTGTATAACTTCTATGGTAGATTAACTACCTAGGTTTTAGCTTGGTGACTAGGGAGGTGGTAACACCTCCTCATTAATCCTGGTCCAAACTTTGTTAGATGCATGTGGTGAGGGATTTGTAAATATTTACACTTTTCAATTTATATATTTACAAAGATTTTTATGGTAGAATAGCTTTTGGTCCTCATATTTTGAGGAAACTTCACCTAACAAATATTAATGTACTGTTAACTACAATGTTATTTTTGTCAAATGTCATTTACTGTGATGTTTTCTCATGAAATCAGAAGCTTTGTCTTTCCGTGGTCGTTTCGTTGTTGTATAAAGTTACTATTTTTCAATCCATAAACAGCTCAATCAATTTGTTTTGTTTCACGGAAGCCAAATTTGGAGCTTGTCATGTTACCTGTCTGCATTTAACTGCATATTAGAAATTGAGATTAACCACTCTGTTTTATTGCTTTTGATACAACTATTTACTTGTGCGTATCTGCACCTGGACTGAATTCGTTTTTGATAAATCAGGTTCTTGGATTTGGAGAGTACATTGAGGAGGTTTATTCAGCATATGAACAGCACAGGCTTGAGACTATGGTAACTCAAAAAGTATATTAATGGCCTTATGCATTTTTGTGCTCCAAGAGATTAGAAAATGGATAAGAGCTTCACATTACAATCGAGAATGTGCCTTCTCATTTTTATTTGCCTAATAAGAATAGTGAAACAGCTATTGAGGCTTGGTTCCTCGTTGTTATGTTTGACATTTTAAATTTTCAAGCGGTTTTGGAAATTGACTGTTCGGAAGTTGTTACAGTTTAAATGACCTTCTTACTTTTTTTGTGGTTGCCTTCCAGCAGGACTCTTTGAGAGGTGGTAAATGGAATAATGGAGTGGAAATGACAGAGGAAGAAGCAGCAGCAGAGCAGCAGAGGATGTTTGCTGAGGCGCGTGCGAGAATGAATGGGGGAACTATTCCCCCTAAGCAGGAGCCAGAGACTAAGCAAAGTTTAGAGAGCTAACCGTTGGGCCATAATGAAAATGATTTTAGAAATGATAGGCAAACATCCTTGTTTTTTCCTTCTCCTTGCCTCTAACCTCCGTTTACTTAGATAATGTACATAAGTTATTTGACGAGTGCACTGCCTTAAGCTGTGGATTGTTGTCTATATAAGTTGTATGTAAATTTAGTGCAAGTTTGTCAAATCTCTTCTATTAAGTTAGAACACTATGTAGTATATACCCTATTGTTTATAGTTTGTACCATTAACTTGATCAAAAAAAAAAAACTTATCACTTTTTCTGGTTATTCATTGCAAATAATGTTTGGTCTTCTTTGTGAATAATTGATCCGAAGACAAAACAACTCGTGTCATGTTGTACGGACTGTCTATATTCTCTAGACACTGCTCTGATAATACAGGTTTCCTAGCAGCATGGCGATAGTGACGTCTCAAATTCTATTTCTTCAGATGAAACAATACGAAAGAGATGGAGTGATACACTGGGCGGGCCACAGAAACGCAGAGGAGAGGTGTCAGTTGGAAAGAAGGCGAAATGGGGACTATTCCTACAATTTTACCCTTTCGGACCCAACAAAGACCTGAAGCACTTCGATGAACTGGGGAGGCATTGGTTTGATGATGTGAGCATGTCTGATTCCGAATGTGAAAGGTGACGAAATTGCTTATGTGGTTTGTTGCTTAACTTTACCAATTACCATGCTCATGGGAATTCTAAGTCAAAACTCTAAATGAGGCAGTCAACCTAAATCCGTCTCTCCGTATCCCTCCTGGCACCGAGAAAGTGAAATCACAAACCTGTTGTCCCCTTAAGATTCCTCTCTTTTCTTTTTCTTTCAAAGCCCAAGACATTGGGTGGGACACACTATGTTTCTTTGTCAGGATTCGCTCTGTGACCATAACAACAAAGGGCTTCGAAACAAAGAATTAAACTTGAAGCCCCACAATCAACCAAAGACTACTACCCACCATCTATAAGGACTAGTCTTCTTCTTGGTTTTATTATGCACTCATGGCTCAAGATGACTCCTCCAAGAGACACTTCTACTGGACCAAAAAGGTTGGAACTGAAGACGATGAACAACCTCAAACCTTCAAGCCTCCACCAGAGGAAAACAAAATGGAAAATCCTCACAAATCCCATGTCACTATCCAGACCCCAAAGAAGAGACTTCCTACTGTGGCGGTCGCTAGGCTTCGTTCAGTACTTGCAACCTTGGGCAGAAACCGAGCAAACCTCCAGGTCGGGCTTGGACGTCGAGTTGTAGGAACCCTTTTCGGGTCTCGGCGAGGTCATGTTCATTTTGCATTTCAAAGAGATCCCAACTCGCCACCAGCCTTTCTCATTGAACTAGCCACCCCAATAAGCGGATTGGTTCGAGAAATGGCGTCTGGGTTGGTGAGAATCGCGTTGGAGTGTGACAAGCAGAAGGAAGAGGAAAAGAAAGGACTGAGATTGCTGGAAGAGCCTAAGTGGAGGACTTACTGCAACGGTAAGAAGAGTGGGTTCGCTACAAGAAGGGAATGTGGGCCTAAAGAGTGGAATGTGTTGAAAGCTGTAGAGCCTATTTCAATGGGTGCAGGTGTTTTGCCTGCAATAGCAACTGAGACTGGACGTGATGGTGAACTCATGTACATGAGGGCTAAATTTGAGAGGATTGTTGGGTCCAGAGATTCTGAGGCTTTCTACATGACCAATCCTGACAGCAATGGAGCACCTGAGCTTAGCATCTACTTGCTCAGAGTCTGATCAGCTCTCGTTTTTTTTTTTCTTTTTCTTTATTCTTAAAGGAGTAATTAAGCTGGTGAGAACTGGGTTGGCTAGCTCCATGAAAATGGATGTCAAGCTCTTTCCAAGTTGGATGTTTGTTTTTGGGAAAATTGAGTAGTAAAAGGGTGGTTACTTGTATTTTGTTAGGTTTTAGGTGGAGTGGGGGCATACAGTAGAACACGATGAACAGATGGTGGGGTTAAGAAGTTCATGTACGTATGTATATGCATAGAGTTATCTTTCATTCGATCAGGCAAAGGAATCGATGATCGTCTTCTCATTTCTGCCATCTTCCCGTTCTCAGTTCTTATTTTATTATAATAACAATAATATTAGGAATTTAAGATGGCCATTTGTGGATCTTTCTTTCTGTTCGTGGGATAATACAAGCATGATCCACTATCTGAGCTTAATATAAATCATCCCAACAACATCAACATCTTAATTAAGTTTTTTATTAAAAAATTGGTTTTTGTTTTAATTTCAATTTCTATAACTAAAAGGTGCAGTGTGTCCAAAAATAATGATGTGAGGATTGATTGATCCCAAGAATCGTAAATGAAGCCTAATCATAGAAGTCATCAAAAGCAAAAGAATTAGCCCTTTGTCATTTGTTGACTGCTTTTCTTCTCGTCATCTTCTTCTTCTTCTTCCTCTCTTGTTGTTTGGTCACCTCTCCTCTCCTAGTTTCATGGCTTTTAGAGAGAGAAAAAGAAAAGGGTGGGAGTTTGGACAAAAACAGTCCATTTTGCTCAAAACTCGAGGTTAATCTACTCATCATTCGAAAGTGGGAACCATTGCCTTTGTGCCATTATTACTCCGCCGAATTGCAACCTGCGCCTGTAGGGTTGGCTACTTTTTCTACTTCTACGCAATGGCTTTCGCTTTATATCTGTCCAATTGTTGAAGAAATCAAAAGATTAATAGTAATACCCACTCATATGAATATCCACCTATATGTAGTTTTGGTAGAGGATAATATTAATATTAGTGTCGTTAAATAATTTTTTAAATTTATAAAATAATTCATAAATTTTACAAAATTATGAAATAATTATGATATATAATTTTAAATTTTAGCAAGTACGATATGATATTTTGTTAATCCGTAATGCGTTTATATTTTTATTTCTAAGTTCAATTTTATTTGAAATTTTTTATTATTGCAATCATTTCCTTAATTTTAAACTTTGATTGGGTTATTTAACTTCTTTTTGAATAAATTAATGCTGATTATATCCTTTTATTTAAGAATTCTTTCGTTCTACTTGAATCATGACATTTAAGATTTGAATATTTCATTATTACACAAGCATAATACCCAATGATCAGTATCTAAATGGATTAAACAATGATTAGTCCTCTCTTTCACATTATATCCCACTGATCATTTAGATATTATTTCCAAATTGAATAATTGGATATATGATAATGATACAAGCAATAATGCTCGGAGACTGGACTATGAGCTAAAGCATAAATGAAAAAGGAAGAGGAAGTCCATTCTCTAGTTTTTAGGTATGCCATATAAATTAATGAGATATTGGTGAGAAGTTTATATAAGAGGAAGCCTCTAATCATGATGTGCTTAATTGGCTCATGTTAAGCTGGTTTAATAACGAGATAATCATTCACTTGCATTTACTTAATTGAACAAATTAGGGATAGATCACTAAGTTGATGAATTTATACCAGAATCACACAACACAATGATTGCAAGTATTTGATGATATCACACCGACCATTCACATTCAGATTTGTTATACTTTCCAATAATAATGAATATACATGTGTATCTTTTGCTACAACGCATATTAATAAGGGACAGATCCTCTGTTCCGGTTATGTTGTTTCTATCATATTTCATTAAATTTCATCCGCACATTTATAAATTAAATAATACAGAATTAGAACACCGTAATTAAAATAGAGGATTTTATGTGATATTAATAAGCTAAAAGTGTGAAACTTTCGTCCTCATTCATAAAGACCAAATTTTATTATAGTCATCCACAGATTTATGTGGACTATATATAAATATATAGATAAAATTAAATAACACATAATTGAAACACTGTAATTGAAACAGAGGATTTCATGTGATATTAATAAGTTAAAAGTGTGAAACTTTCGTCCTCATTCATAAAGACTAAATTTCATTACAGTCGTCCACATGAAGTGAAACTTTTGGTGGATATTCAAATGAGACTTGGGGTGCAGCTTTCTAGGATATGTCAAATATGTTGTGCATGTACTGGGCAAAATGTTGTCCTTCTAGTCAATAATGGTATACTCATTGTCAATGCTGCTTGAGAATTAAGTGCAACAAAGCTTGCATAGTAATGGAAACAACTTTGTCCCTCAAAGTTATCACTTTCCGTCAATTTGAAGGAAATAAGGAGTCTTTCTCTATACTTGACCACTCCCGCTTTTACGTCGAAAGCAAAAAGAAAAGTAGCTCAACAGATATTTGCATAAATTTCTTTACCCAGATGTGCTCTAGAGAAAAGGGCTAGAAAAAAAAATTACATAAACCATCCAATTTTGTTAAAAGAATTCATTAAATGAATCAACAAATCATAATCATAATCAATGTTTTAAAAATTAGATCGGAGACTAAAACTGTAAGACAAGATGTTTAAGGTTTAAAAGGTTCAACCCGTTTAGACCGTCATAAAATCGGCTAAAAATATAATAAAATTAAGAAATTTTCAATATGATTGAAAGTTATTATTTTTAACTATCGAAAATTTTGAAATTCAATTGAAAAAAGAGATTATTAAATAAAAATGATTGATTTATTTTAGTTTTTAAGAATTTATTAATTAATAAAAATTTGATTGATTAATTAATAAGTTAATTAGTTTTTAATAACAAAAGTTATTAAAGTAAATCAAACTGAAAAGTTAAAAATTAAACTAAAAAATTAGACAATTTAAAATTTTTACATCTAAACCGATTAAATATTTTAATAAATTATAATTAGCTTTGAATAAATCCCCCCATGGTTTAGAAACTTAACAAAATTTACATTAATTTTTATAATTTGTAAATTTCTGACATGTACTTCTTTATACTTCTCGATGTCCCAAAATCATTGATGGCAGCATGTATCACGTATTACTTGTTATGACATTAATAGATTCATTGATGGTGGCATACAAGTCACGTGTGACTTTTCATGATATTCGTAGATTCACGTAGTAAACGTTGTGACATTCATATATTTACGTAGTAAAATCCAACATCTCTTGTCGCTTGAAAGAATATTTCCTCAAGTTTCTTGTGCAGTCATTATTTTGGAAAACAACTAATATCTTGTTTGGTTTTTTTTTTTCTCATTGGATATATTTAACTATTTGACTGGTCAAATCACTATTAAAATTATTTGGTAATTAGCTGATTAATTGGTTAATTAGCTAAAAATTAAAAAGTTGTTATACAGTAGTGTTTTGTTCTACCAACCAAAATTTAATATATGAAAATACAATTATACTCTTTTTGTTAATACTTTATTAAAGAATAATGGGTGAGCGTTTTGTTCTACCAATCAAACCCACATTTTAATCCTCTTTACAAGTTTTTTTTGTATTAAAGAAAGCAGGAACAGTAACAAAGTTTATTTTTCAAATAGAAAATTATTAGTAAAAACATAAACTCATATATTTAAAATAACACAATATTTATTTATTTATTTATATACATAAGAACAAGTGGATAATAATATGAAAATAAAGATAAAATATCCACAATTTCACTAAATTTAGACACTAACATTAAAAAGATATACTATAAATTTATAACGAATTTGAATCAACTTTAAACGCATATTTTTTGAATAAATATAAATTAAATTTAGAATAAGTTAAATATAAGTTTATTTAAATTAGATTAATTTTTTAAATAACAAACTAATTTTACAACAATTATAACATATATTAACAGGTAAGGAATAGTATTTTCTTCGCTATAATATTTTGTACATGTATCTTTTAAATAATAGTATGTTAAAAATTAAATATATCTTGATATTTTCACTCCTTAAACATGTACATATGCATATATATATTAACCATAGTTACTTTATATCCCTTTTCCCTATCAGTCATAATGAAATAAAATATTTTTTAAAGTCATGCCCTCATAAGTTATTTTACATATAAACAATTAATACTAATTAGCTAATTTTACCAAACATCTTTAATAAACAGTTGATGTTATTAGTTGGTCAACTCAATTGATATAATCCGTTGTCAGTTAACCGCTGATAAAATCAGCTAACAGGTAATATAATTCGTTGATTGTTAAACAGGGTCATAGTAATGTAGGATATTAATGAAGGTATAAGATCTTAGAATCTTGTCAGATGAGAATTTATTGGCTGATTATATTAAGAGTTTTAGGGTAGAATTGTACAAATTGATGGAGTTAATAACTTGATAAGTTAAACCCAAAAATTAAAGATTTGAATTTTAAAAATCAAGTCGTGAGTTGAGTTTATTTTTAAATATTAAGTCTAAAAATTCTATAAGTAGAGTTTGAATTATAAAAAATAACCAAAATTATCATTTATAATTATCATTTACATAATTACGAAAAAGAGAATAAAAAACTCAAAATTATCTAAATAAGTGTTTATATTTATATTTTGTTTTTTCTATTTTAGTTATTTTTATTGTGATTCTTCTTCGTGTGACATAATATTGAAGAACTCTAATTTAATTAATGTTTACTATTTAAATTTTATCATAATTATATATTTATTTACTTAATTAATTTTCTTACTATAGATTTTAAGAAAATATATTTTATCTTATGTTAAGAAGTAAATTAATGTTAATATGACGTAATTATATTTTATATAACTACTAAAATTTTATAAGATGTGAAGTTAGGGATTGGATTCAAATTTAAAATTTCATAATGAGTCGAATTTAAATTAAAAAATTAAGCTTATTTCATAGATTAAGTTAGACATGGGCTTAAGAATTTTATTTTATTTTTACTAGACTTAGTTAAATCCGATGCAATTTTTACAAATTAGTTTTTAGAATTTTTAAAGTGTAGAAGAAATTATATTGGTTTGCATGCCATGATTGGTTATAAGCGGTGCATGTAGATAATTATTAATTTTGTTTAATAATCAATAAACAAAATTATTAATTAGGTAATTAGAACATAGTTCAATTTTGTTTTAGTATGCTTGGTAATACCGAGGATTACTAGTTAGGACTCTGGAGTTGATGAGAACAATTTATGAAGAAGCTTAAATCTGTAGAGGTCTGAATTAGGAAGTCATAACTGAGTCATACAAAATGCTAATACTTCAAGTTCAAGGTCCTCGTAACGTAATCTAGAGAATTATCAAATTTCAAATGAAGGACAAAATATGAATCAATATTCATTTACAAACTCAGCTATTGAAGAACAACTGTATGTTTAAGAAGAAATCAATTTTAAAAAGAGTTACATAATCTCTGAATTCTACAAGAACTGATGGATGTTGCCTGCTGCTAAGCCGCGGTTATAATGCTGGAAAACACAATCCAAGCTCAGTCTCCCAGGGAGAAAAAAAGCACCGAAAACGACACCCTTGCCTTCGTGCGTTGGCAAAAAAAAAAAAAACATGTTTGTTACTCCTATTTTAAACGTTCAGATCAGTGGTTTCCATTATATTATTCTTATCCTATTTTATAATTATAAGTATTCATTTATTGTTTGTTCATCCTATTTATTGGATCAAGAGATATTCTACAAATAGGGTACTAACAAGACAAAGACAAGGGCAAATCTTATCCCTGTTTCAACGGCTATGGTATTTGACGAGCAAAGCCTGACTGCAAGATGTGATTGACAGGAATAATACGGAAGGTGAATTAGGCTTAGAAAAAGGGGAACTCAGGTTCATGAAATTAGGGACATCAGATATTGGGTCCTACATTTTAAGATTCAGGGCACTTGAATTAACTCTTAATTCGAGCATATCATAAATTTTTTCATGATGCCAATTTACCGAAATGTAAGTGGTTT
>JAOQMM010000007.1:10097711-10111523 GCA_027563515.1 Erythroxylum platyclados
TGAATCCAGTTAAAAATTTTGTCAACTACTTGATACTTGTCTACTTTTGTATTGGTAAATTTCCCGTTATTTCTTTCAGTGGTCTTCTTCTCCGATATGGTGAAGTTGCCAGGTATGGGTTCCTCTATCTTGCTTCTCACCTTTTCTTCTTCTTTTTACATTGATCGTTGTTCTAGAATAGGTAGTCATTCGCTTTTTCTTTGAGGAGTCACAGAACACTCCTATCCTAGGTGAAACCTAACCTTGAAGTATGAAATTACTTGATTCTTTTGTACTAACTCAATTTCTTCTTGCTTAATCCAGATTTCCAACTAGTAGTTAAAGATCATAGGGTCTTGTTTTGGAGAGACAGCTTTGATCTCTAGTCTTCATTCAACTCTTCAAGTAAGTCTGTTCATCTGCTGGGATTTCTTGCATATGTTTTCTACATCTTTAACGATGAGTGGCAAATATAGAATGCGCTTGTGCAAGGGATTTTTGGATGGTTAAAAAATTAAGTTAAGATGATCTTTGCTTCGTCTATGAATATTTTGTTAATTGCATAAAACTTCTTATAATTTTCTGTTTCCTTATTAAATTGTACACTCTCCTTCTATAATGATTATATTTATGATTTGTTTTTGTTTTTATTGACTTTTCAGAATAAAACTTTAACATAAATTCATCACGGAATGTCGACGTGGTAACTAGTTTTCGATGGCAAAAATGAGCTTTGATGGGAGGAATGTGGCAAAATTCACCCTGATGAGGAACAAATTGATGCACAACAAAACTCCTCATCAAAATCTAATCACCCCTTGCCTTCAATGGTTGATCTTCTTCTTCAAGGTTTTTAGTATCATCCGAATTAACTCTCATTCCTTATTATCTGTATATCATTTTCTGTTAGGAAGCTATTATATAAACGCCTAATCGCATATACTATGTGTTGTGTAAAGCTTCCTCTAATCTTCAAGAGAACATAGATGGAAATGGAGGTGGTGGCGATGTCCTGATGGTCCATACAGGATTAGGGAAATTGGTTGTTTTGAAATAGTCGTCGATTGTAAAAATTGTGTCTGTTTATTGTGACGATGATGGAGTCATTCGATCGGGTATGCATGTGTTCGAATTTTCCTGATATCATTTGATTTAGCTATTTAAGTTCTATACTATTTGTTTCTTAGGTGAAACGCATGGTACATGTGGTTCATCTAATTCAGTGATCAATACTACATTTGGGAAATCATTCACTGTATCTTCTGCTAGTTTAGTTAGAGTCAAGAAGTTGTTAGAAGAAGATGTCAATAAACCAACACCTAGGGGAAGATCCTTGATTGTTTCAATTGATGCTTTCGAACGTGCAAGGAGCCTTCTTAAGAATTCAGACATAGGGAACTCCTTTACCTTATTTACCGAGTCTTATGTCACTTGAAATTCAGAAAAATAATTATTTCTTTTCCTTTTCGATAGAATAGGCGTGAAACTTTATTTATTATTTTGTCTATAAGAATTGTTAAACTTTTCATTAAAATCTTGTATTACTTACCATATATCAATATTTATTGTTTTTTTTTTGTAAGAATGATATATGACCATCATATTACAAGCTTCATGTTAAAACTATTTGAAAATTTTGTGACAATAAAAAGATAAAAATAAAATGTATAAATCTATGTAATATTAATCAATTTTTAGTTTACAATTTCATAAATTATCGAAAGGATTTGACATTTTTGGTAGCTAGTTTTATTTTTACACTTAGAATTATTATCAATAATATTAAATTTGATTTTTCTCAATTATGATGTTTAGTTATAAAATAATCAAGTTAAAGTTAGTGAATTCATAATTATAAATAAGGAGATGGTTTTGTTATTTAAGCTCTTGGCGACGATTTAAAAAATTCGTTGCTAAAGTCCAACTTTTCTTGATGATTCACAAAGTTGTCGCAAAAGGCTCGCCAAAGACTAGCATTTAGCGATGATTTTATAAAACGTTGCAAAAGGTCAGCTTTTGGCGATGTTTTTTGAAATCGTCACCAAAAGTTGACTTTTAGCGACAATTTGCAAATCGTCGCCAAGATAAAGCATAGCCAAATGCCACCTTTGTTGTAGTGAAAATAAGCTTATTCATAACAACAAAAATAATCTCGTTAAATGAAACACAAAAGATAAGATGATTATATCTTACACATAACAATGCATAAAACATAATTCTTTATTATTTTAATATGTATATGTGTATTTATATATATATATATATATACTTTTTTTTCTTTTTTTATATGGATCTATTGAAAGTAACCACTTTACTAGTTACCGGATTATTGTTGTTATTATTATTGTTATACTACTAAATTATGGTAATATCCTATAGTTTTAAAAGTCAAAGATGACACTTCTCCTCTAATTGTAGGCACATAAATTGTAAAACCATTTGGCGGACTTATTTTTCAAAGCATCGCGCATGGAAAATAATTCCAACAAAAAAGGTACAAAAGAAAGTACTTTTCATAGGTGTCATGAGTAATGCTTACAATTACACATTCTGCTTCATGTTAGCTTTAAAATCGACGACAAGCCAACACCAGAACTCCCATTTTTCGAAAGAGAATTCAATAACAACTTCCCTTGTGAAGTGATCATAAGCCTAGAGTAACCGTACATTTTACTTACCACATAATCCAAAAATTTATGAATATAAACTGATCATAGTGTAGTTCGTAGTGTCGGAATCTATTGTAGAGGATAAATACAAAGATTTTAAGGAAGAGTAGAAGGAATGGCGTGTAGAGATTTTGAAGAGAAAGAAAGACAGAGTGAGAGGAGAGAAAAAAGAGTATTGTTTCAAATTTTTTAGACTTCACTTGCCACGTACTAGTTAGCAAGGGATCCACAAGAAAAATCGCACATATATTTTTTGCAGTAGAAGATTAATGGAGAAGTTAAGTTGAAGTTCAAATTGAAGTTTATAAAATCATATGATTTTTTTTTGAATGTGTTGATATGTTTGAGTTTATATTGAATTTTGGTGAAAATATTAGGGTTAAATTTTACCCATCCTCGGCCAAACAACTAGCTTGTTGCCCTTTCTTGTTCAACTTCTAAGCACCATACCTCAACGTGTTCTTTATCAATAGTCCATTATCAGAAAATGCATTATGGTACTTATGGGCACTTTCTTTCCTTTATGTACATGCTATCACCCTTCCTCCCTTACAAGTCTATCAACATTTGTGTAATAGAGAAAATGAAAGTTCCCTTTCGTAGATTTTCTTTGAGTGGTATCAACCACTGGTGTAATGGAGAGTGCAACTCTCACAATTCATTGAACGATATAAGTTATGGGAGACTCCATTAGAAAAGCAATCCGCTTAATTCTTTTTTATTCTCCATCGACTATAATGCACAACACATACTTGAGCAATCTATGCCGAGGATCAGGTTTTCTTCCAACATACCTCGTTCTATTAGCTAAGATATAAGGCAAATGTCCTTAAAAACCTTCAGGATTTTCTTAAGGACAAACTATTTTCCTAAACATACACCCCAGCTATCTTTATTTCTATTGGACCCTACTTAAGAGAATTTGTTTATGGTAAATCCGAAATGCCAAAGTTCGAGATCCTAGACAGCCCAATAGATTTGGACTTTGACGCTTCTAAAGAAGCGAGCTCCAGTAACAGACGGAGAACACACAGTGATGATAATAGCAGTACAAGCGGAGAAGCTTCCCTATCCAATCTACAACTTGTTTATATTTTATTAATTCATATTTTTAAAATATATTATTTATTTTTCTTTTAATCAATAACTATTAATTAAAATTTCTTATTGTATTAGTCTTCTTTTTGAAAATATCTTATTGTATTAGCCGTTATACTTGTATGAATGTTGATTTACTTTTTCTGCTAGACTGTTACACTAGTCTAATAGACTTAATGCTAATGTTGGTTTTTTTTTTTTATCATATCAACTCATTAGACTTAATCCAATTATTGAGTAATTTTTCACATTTCATCGGTCCATTTGAATCAATTATACTACTTAATAATTACTGTTAATAAATTATTTTATAAATTCATATTTTTATAAATTATTTAAAAGGTAAATATTAAAAATATATAATTATTAGTACCATTATAAAAAATAAAATTAAATAATTATAACATACTCCTTATATTGTTATATAATAAAATAAAATTTTTAATTAAATAATTAATTTACTATCATAACTCTAGTCGTCAGTTTAATAGCTGATTTTTAAGTTGATTAATATTATTAATTATCAATATAACAATTTATTACATTATTAATTATTAATTATTAATAAAATAAATATTTATTATATAATAATTTACATATTTATTTATTGACATTTAAAATTAATCAAATTAATTATTAATAATTTATAAAGATATAAATTATGAATAAAAATTAGAAATTTGATCATCTTATCTGTTAGTAATATTACATATTAATTACTTTAAACGTTAATAATTAATAAATATAATAAATTATTAATTATTAATAAATTAAAATATGATATTCAGTGAAACATTAAATTTGACCCATATCACATGTTTGATTTATTAATTTTCAATTATTCTCTAAGACGTGATTGCCTGCGTTTAAAAAGTTTGACACATGCATGTTTTGCAAGTAAACATAAAAGTATAATGGAATGAGGTCTATTTAAATTTTGGATAGATACGAAAGACTTTCTACGAGATTTTAAAAACTCAAGAGGATTCTATTAGGAGAATCTAGTTGAATTAATAAAATTATGTATAAAGTTTTCAATTTTAACTTTCTTTCAACAATTTATTATAGAAGGGATAGAAGGATATTGTATTTTGTTGCATGTTGAATGTTGTAATTTTGGTAATGTTAGAATTGATATTTTTTCAAAATTAGTTTTTAAATTTTTTTAATTTAATGGATTTGCTTACGTGTCAATTCATATTAACATTATTAATTGTGAGGTTAAGGATATGTTATTTTTACGAAAATTAAAATTTTAAATATTTATTTGTTATTTTTTAAAGTTTAGATTAGTATTATAAAATAGAGTAAAATTTAAATTTTTAAAATAATGTACCCTACATAATAAGGTAGATTATTATATATAATGTAATTAATTTATTATTTTTTATTATAAAAAATAAATCATCATCATCATTTATAATAATTAATTTCTTTATAATTATTTAAATGAGTAATAAGATGAATCTTCAAACGTATGTTTGATATTTTATTTTTTAAAATATTTATTATTATTATTATTATTATTATCCCACCTTGAAAATATAGGGTAAAGTAATGGGCTGATCATTCCCATAAATTAGACGGATCAAGATAATGGCCCGACCCAAGTAAAGAGTAACTCAGTTCTACCAGGGTTTAAGAGTGAATCAACTGCAAACCAAAACCCTAAAAACACGAAGCATTCAATCGAGTATACCTCAAAAAGCGCTTCTGCTTACGTTCAACCACGAACAACGGGAGTTTGCCTTTGTCTCGCCATGACCGAAGTAGAGGATAAGCATCCAAACTCATCACTAGAAGACGAGATATCGGCAAAGAAAAGGAAGCGGAAGCGAAGCAGAGCAAAGCAAGTTACTGCTGCGGCGGCGGAGCAAATCGCTAATTATAATCAAAATCAGATTGGAGAAGAAGAAGATGATGATGATGTAGGTGAAGTAGATGAGAGGTTAGTTGAGAGGCAGAAGCCAAATAGTAAGAAGAAAAATATGAAGAAGAAGGGGAAAAAGATGAAGAAAGAGGAGAAGAAGAGTGGTGATAAAGAAGAAGAAGAAGAAAAAGAAGAAGAAGGAGAAGAACAGGAGGAGGGAGAGGGGAATATGGAAGAGAAGAAGGAGAAGGCGAAGAGTGGGAGTGGTATAATGAGTACTGATACATTTGACTCTTTGGGATTATCTGAGCCTACTCTCAAGGCTATCAAGGAGATGCGTTTTGAGTATTTGACTCAGGTATTAATTTTACTATTGGCGTCTTGAATTATTGTTTTCATCTCTCTTATGTTTGACATTGATTGATTGAAATGCTTACTTTGACCGTTTTATGTTCATTCCGAATAGAAGCCGAACAATGCAATGGAGTTTTTGTAGAAATCCTGTACATGCTGATTCTATTGCTTTAATCGGACATATTCATTTCAAAGATCACTTATCTAGTGTTTTCACTTGAAAAAGTATCTTACAGTTGTCACGCCATTATGAATGCAGATTCAATCTAGAGCAATTCCTCCACTTTTAATTGGCAAAGATGTTCTTGGTTCTGCGAGGACTGGTTCTGGTAAAACACTTGCTTTTCTGATCCCTGCCGTTGAGTTGTTATACAATGTTCGTTTCACTCCTCGTAACGGGACGGGTGTTGTTGTTATCTGCCCAACAAGAGAACTTGCCATACAGGTAAAGACCCTATCAAAAATTGATTTCCAGTTACATTGCTTGTTCTCTAGTGTTAGCTTAAGCTGGCATCAAGTCCTCTCACTAGTAACATTTAAAATATAATCTTGTGGGGGTAGTCTGTTGTCCAAGATACCTTACTAATGCTCTTTTTCTTGGTGAATCTTTTTAAAAATGAAATATTTGTTTCTTTTAATTTACTATTTATGTTCAGAAAAGATGAATATGAGTGGTCAATCTAGTTTAGCTCTTGCGAGTTTGGTTGTATTGTTGCCTACTTAATCTTTTTCAACTTCTATGTTATTTATGCATAGCAAGCTGGGTGTTTGATGTTATTCATTTTATGTGATTATCTTTGGAATTTACAGAGAATTCTTGCCATCTTAGTGATTGCTAAAGTTCCAATAACATTATATTTTGTATGTTCAATATGGCAATGAATGAAAAAAGGTTCCTATATTGTGGGGTTTTGGGTGAACCAAGTGGCTGAGAGCATTTTTCTAATGGTTTGCTTATTGGAGCTGATAAATTTTAAGATTGAAGCCATGAGCTTGAAATTCAAAATTTATTTGCAAAATGAAGTTGAATAGTTTGGCTACTTTCACATACTTTTGTTTCAGTGCATTGAAAAAATGCCACAATGGAACAATTTTACTGTTGCTCCAAAGCTCATCCTTACTATCTTGTTTTGAATTTCTAAGGATATATTCTGTTAACCTTGTTTGGTGGGATATCTGTTTGCTTTTGCATTACTAAAAAGTGATTAAGCCTTGAATTCCTAAACAAGATAAAGAACTTTTGAAAAGACTGTGACAGCTTCAGTGTTTCTTAGATGATGGGAGATTTCTGGTTCACGACTAAAATACAGTAGAATTGTGGATGAATGAAATTTCTTGACCCATTAACCACACTTCTCTTGTATACCAATTGTGACACGGGTTTGGTCTATTATCATTTTAAAATTTCCAGTATGGCTTGTCTTGTATATTCAAGTTGCATTTTAGTGGACTAAGTTATGGTGTTATCAATGCAGACTCATGCTGTGGCCACAGATCTTCTTAAGTATCATTCTCAGACACTAGGGCTGGTAATTGGTGGTTCAGCTAGAAGGGGAGAAGCAGAACGTATTGTGAAAGGTGTGAATTTATTGGTTGCAACCCCTGGTCGACTTCTTGACCATCTCCAAAATACCAAGGGTTTTATATATAAGAACTTGAAGGTAACTTATTCACATTGATTCCACATTGATACATCAGTATACTTACTTTAGTTTGGTTATTATTTACCTCAAATTCTAAATGCAACTTATTTATCTTAAGGACTTGTATACAGAAACATTTATGTCATTTCCTGGCCAGTGTCCTGTCATACTAAAAAAAAGAGTAAATTGGACGAGGCCAGAAATAGACATTATGTCTAAAACTTTGAAATTTTTGTTCGAATTGTAGTGCCTCATGATTGATGAAGCAGACAGAATATTGGAGGCTAACTTTGAAGAGGAAATGAAGCAAATTATCAAGATTTTGCCAAAGGTAAATTATGTTTTCATTTGACACTTAGCTATGCTAATTTATTAGTAAAACATGATAGAAAAGATCTTTGCATTCATAGGTAACTTTTGCATTTGAGGCTAAATTTCATCAGTTAATGACTTCAATTGGAAGTATTAACTTAACATAACATAAATTTTATGATATTTTCTTTATATAAAAATCTGGACTCCTAATTACTGGTTAAGATAATAGACCTGCATTTGATTCCATGTTTCCTTATACGTTTGTGAGCTGAGCACCATAGCAGCATGTGATTGACTTGATTGATCTTTTTTGGGCTTTTTTATCCAAAGATTTGAAACAGGTTCTCGTCTATTAAACTTTCTGTTTGCATCAGATTGAGTCTATCCTGGCCCAGATGGATTTTGAGAACCAAAACTTGAACAACAGGATGATCCCTTAATTCCCTAGGCATAAGTATGCCTTGAGATCTGTCTCCTTTGCCATGCTTATAAACCCATTTGATGGATAATCGTGTTAAGGATAGGTAATCATGATATGACACTATGTTTAGCCAGATGAGGTCTACCAATTAGAGCTTACACCTATCAACTCTGGGGTAACTTTGTCTTCAAATTTGCTAAGCAGATTTAACTCTATAGATTCCTCGTTAATTTGGTAGCCAGCAAATTTTATCAGACTTTTACATTGTTTGTTGCTATTAATCTGCCTTTGTGAAAATGATTACCTGCAGTAGCGTTTTGTATTGTTAGACTACGCCATCGCAAAGAATTTCATGAGTAAGCTACTAAGCTACCTTATCTTGATTGAATAATGTGGCAAGTGCATTTTTTTTTGTTTTTGTGGCAGGTGAACTTTGGATGCAAATTAGTATTGTTGTCATTTTCTCTTATTAACCCTAGTTGTCATTCTCATATGTGAGTTGGATTCATTAAATTGCTACTGAGATTGCCCAAAACCATCTCTTCTCCGTGCCAGCATTTTTAGAAGCCCATATGCATACATGCATTTACACATTGTGTATGCATGTTTCAATGTTTTTTTTTTTTTGGCTGATTGCAGTTAAGCGCAATGATAGGTGTCTCAGATATTACCAGAAGTTCTTGCATTTAATATCATTCTCTTATGTTTATGGTTTCCATAAAGCTGTGGTATCATTTGAACTGACAGTTTGTCAATTTTAATGTAGAGTAGACAAACTGCTTTATTTTCAGCTACCCAAACTAAGAAGGTAAGTTAAACAATTAAATTTCACTAGAATCAGCTTTTGTTTTCCAATTTCTTTTTTCCCTTATCTAGTGCATAACGGTTCTGTTAACTTTGCAGGTGGAGGATCTTGCCCGTTTGTCATTTCAGACAACTCCTATTTATATTGATGTTGATGATGGTAGAAAGAAGGTAAACTACAAAATTGGTTTTAGTTACTAAATGCATGCATCATTAGTTTTGTGGGAAAGAGTATATGAATGCTCACTCCTGCTGCCTCACAAGACTCACAAATTCTGATTCTTTCTTAGTCAAACTAAGCAATATGATGGGTTTCACAGGTAACAAATGAAGGTCTGCAGCAAGGGTATTGTGTGGTGCCATCTGCAAAGAGATTTATTCTTCTGTACTCCTTCTTGAAGAGGAATTTGTCAAAGAAAGTGATGGTCTTTTTTTCCTCATGCAATTCGGTCAAGTTTCATTCTGAATTGCTTAGATACATTCAAGTGGAATGCCTTGATATCCATGGTAAACAAAAACAGCAAAAACGGACGTCCACATTCTTTGATTTCTGTAAACGAGATAAAGGGATATTGCTTTGTACTGATGTTGCAGCTCGTGGACTTGATATCCCTGCAGTGGTATGTCTCTTGTTTCTAGTTTGATTTGATCTATTTTTCGAGCCCATGCAAATAGTTGATGAGTGTTTTCTAGTTGAACGTATCAAATGTTGTGAAACCCATGCTATTGTGGATCAGGAACAATAATTCCTGGAATAAGAAATATGGAGTGGAAAGAGCACTCTTATACTGTAGACCATCCTTGGGCCCCTTGTTTGCTGGTGGAAAATAACTCTCAGCGGCTAGAAGAGTGAAACATGGTTGCCAGTTGAAAGCTATCAAATTTCAGAAATTTTAGTTGACAGATCATAAGAAACTTAAGAATAATTTTTGATCAAGGATTCATTAGATGCTTTGTTTAAACAGAATAACCTGATAGCCCAATTGGTTGTGTTCAGAATCTTGTCAGGCAGATTGTCTTCTCTAATGAATTGGCTAATATGGGTTGTATGCCCTCTCTTTGCTTTACTTGTAGGACTGGATTGTGCAGTATGATCCTCCTGATGAACCCAAGGTACACACCTTTGCCCCTTTATTATGTTAAAGGTATTTGTTTGTTTTTACTCTTATTCATGCCCTCCGTATTTTGAATCAGGAGTACATTCATCGTGTTGGTCGAACAGCCAGAGGGGAAGGTGCAAGAGGAAATGCACTGCTATTTTTGATTCCAGAGGAGCTGCAATTTCTGCGTTACCTGAAGGTACAGTACACTGATTATTGCTTCTAAATTTTCCAAGTGTCTCACACTCCTATCGGATTATCCATGCATTCAGGGAATTTCCTTCATTATGTGCACGAATTAAAGTGTACAGTAAGTTCTTTTATAAACTTTTATAAAAAAAAAAAGACATGTTCTTTATTCTAACTTAGTTTTCTACTTCCAGGAGGCTAAAGTTCCTGTTAAGGAGTATGAATTTGATGCCAAGAAGTTGGCAAACGTGCAGTCTCATTTGGTATATTAATGCTTCCGCAGTGTTGTATATCTTCCCAATAACAAATCTGAAGGACAATGGGTTGACCCTATCATTTTGTTACAGGAAAAGTTGGTGGCAAACAACTATTATCTGAACAAGTCAGCTAAAGATGCATACAGATCCTACATTCTAGCATATAATTCACACTCTATGAAAGACATCTTTAATGTCCATCGGCTCAATCTGCAGGTATCATTTTAACTGGTGGATTTTAGACATTGAGCGATTTATATACTTTGTTTAGAAATGCTAGTACTTATTTTGATGGAATGCCAGTTTCTTACATTCGGACCAACAAATTGTAGAATCAAGTTTGCTTGGCTAATTTGTGTATTTTAATTTATTTGGAGGCAAGAATTGCTTACGGTGGCTTCTTTGTGACATACACTGAGTTATGACTTGACGTTGTACTAATTGTTTGGCAGGCTGTCGCTGCTTCATTTTGCTTTTCTTGCCCACCAAAGGTGAATCTGAATATAGACAGCAATGCTTCTAAATTCAGAAAGAACAAAAAAACCCGTAATGGGTTCAGTGAAAGCAACCCTTACGGAAGGCAGGGGGGTGAAGGTGATCAACGACAGTTTGTAAGGTACTAACTGGATCAATTTCAGGTGTTGAGCAAACCAATTTTGCACGAGTTAAATTGTAAATTTAGCAGTTTCAGGATCTTGTATTGAAAGTTTCGCCAAGTTTTCACTCTTTGCAACTCCTTTTTTACATGGCTAATTATCGTGACAGCTACAAGGTAGTAAACACAATGTTTGATACTTTGTATACCGTTTCTTAGGATCACATCTTTATTGATACTTTGATATGTTTCCCATTGATAGTTTCATGCCTTGTCATTGCACAAATCTTCTTGAGGCTTGCGAGTCTGTTATTGTCCAAACAAGGTTTTCTGCCCGTAGGGTTAACTATAGGGATTGAAAGAGAGGGACCTTTGTCTGAAATTAAATCTCTTACGAAAAAGTTAAAGAACAATGTTGGTAGGCGAAGGTTGCTGAACTTATGTGGCCTCAGTTTAATCATTTCTGTTATATAGCTTAATTTTAAAGTTGGGACAAATCCCTCTAAAGGTAGGAGTGGAAGTGAAAATTTCGCCAGTTGACGAGCTTTTTCAATTTGACATTGGCGGCTCTTGCCAGTTTGATTGACATTTGGCTTTGTCAGTTGAATTTGTAATTCTTTTCAAGAAAAAATTAAACTGGTCACGTAATTGATGCCATATATAGCTATTATCAAATTTCTAAGTACCATTAGTGCCTAACGTGAAAGTTATGACTAAATCACAATTTAAAGCCAAAATCATAAAGCTCTGGTCGCATTTCTTCTATTAATCTCTTCTCTTAGCAAACGAACTAATGGAAATTGAGCACTCGGTACGTAATGAACAGGAATTGAAGTCGCTACTAATAAACAAGATATGAGGATTACACAGAGAACAAACCAAGCGTGGCGATTAGCATAATAACAACAGGAGGCATTGCATGACTTGCAGAACTACTGCTATGATTTTCTGTGGAGTTTTGATCATTTGAAGCTGGAGGAGTAGCACTTGGGTTTTGAAGCTCCAAGACTTTGATGACCATTCTTTGCCCTCTTTCACAATGCCCTGACACTCCACTTACGAAATAGAAGAAACCTGTTCTATTCAACTCGAAGATTGTTTCACCATCATTGAAGAAGAATGTGGGATGTGCACACTCACATTTCTGGTACTCCTTTTCGGTGCTCACCACCATCACCGAGTCTTTGTTGTACTTGAAAACTACAATGGACAAGCTAAGTTCTATATGAAACAGTCATAAAACAAAATGAAGCGGAGTAGAAGTTTTCAAAGCATATATATACATGCATGAAGGTGTACTTGCGGAGAGTATCATTAACTTTAAACCTATTCTTTAAAGCCCACTTGTTGTACATATCATGGTCATTTTTGGAGTTGGGAACAACCCAGCCACCTTCACCCCCCACAACGAACTGAGTGGAGGTAACTGAGTATAATAGAAGGGAAGAGAAGATAATGAAGAAGTGGAAGTGGTTGCAGGAACCCGTATTAAACGAGGAAGCCATTGCTATGGTTTTTCTTTTCCTCGAGAGACCTGCAACGTGTACGTAGGTAGTCAGGGCTCGGGAGTTTTGTAGTTTAGAAAACCAATCCTGAATAGTGAATTCTATGAATAATGACGTCGGTTGTGAGAAGAGAAGAGAAAAGTGATGGCGATAGGGGATAATGAGTGGCGAGAAGATAGGAGATTGATGTGTTATAGGTAACTGTTGGGGCAATGCTGCTTATGTTTGACTTGGGGTGTTATTTTTTATTTACCAAATCCAACCGTAACATGTAAATGATGTGCTCCATGCTCCATGGGATTAAGTCCATCAACATTTCTGATTAAAGCTAGAAGGCCATTGTTTTTTCAAAATCACTATGATTTTTTAGTATTAACAACGATTCTTTGCTTAGTAACACACGTACTCAACTGACATGCAGGAGGTTCCAAGTTCACCAACAAAATTGAAAAGAAAAAGTGGAGGGGGATGAAACTTAATTTGAAGCCCAAAGTTTTGAGGTTATAGACACAATTCCTTCAAGCAATTGAAAGCTTTATCTGTAATATGTTCAACTAAAATTGAGCAACACTTTTTGATACGTGTGACTAGATGAGGGGAACAATTGTTCATTCTTCTAGGACATCATTATTGACTTTTAGAGTGAATCCCCCCGTTCTAATTTAAAGTTAAATGGGTACACTATTATTATCAATGTTTTAAAAATCGGACCGGATATTGAACCGGTCAAAGGAAAAGTTTAAAGTTTAAAGGTTCAACGGGTATTAAACCGCTATAAAATCGGTTTATAATAAATAAGAATTTAAAATTATAAAAATAAGTATAAATATAGTAGAAAATAAATATTTTATTGAAATAAAAATACATAAATAATGCCTATTAATAACAAATCTAATAATTTAAATTAAGATTAAATCTAACATAAAATTTAAAATAAAAATAAAAATAAAAATAAAATTGTATTTCTATATTTTCATTTATTTAAAGACTCATAAAAGTTAAATTATGTCCAA
>JAOQMM010000007.1:10127901-10139465 GCA_027563515.1 Erythroxylum platyclados
TCCACTTTGATGCCTCTTCGATTCAGCCATTCTCTACAATTTTTAGTGCTAAATAACCCTTGGGGATGGTTTCTCCAACTATATTTATCCGGTACCAACAAGTTGGGGGAATAATTGGGCTTAAGGGATTGAATTTCCCTTGGGAACTCTATCCAGTCCCCCTTTCTAATAAAGTCTTTAACCTTAGAAGTTAAAGGAAGATGTCCCAATAGTTGAGAAACAATTTGATAATTGTTAAAGCACTTCCATACTTTTCTTATACTTATGGACTTATGATAGTAGGTTAAGTTTATAATTCTTATAATTCTTAATAGTTTCAAGGAAAGAATTCTTACAATATGGAGATCATATACACTCACTGTTAGAGGGATCACTTAAATAAGAGTAGCTGTGAGGCCACGAGATTAGATAAAATTCTCATAAGAATCAAAAGATGTTCACATGGACATTAATAATACAATATATTAAGAATTAAACCGAAACCAGTACTATGTACATAACTAATTAAGTATGAGTTAAGGAATCTAGTTTAAGACAATTTCACTATGGTTCTTTCAAATGAATTAGTTAACATTAACCATATGTTCAAACTTGGAAGATACATATATTGATTATAAGAAATTTTGTTGCCTTGTTTTAATTTATCTTAAGCAGCACATCTCCAAGCAAAATTTTCTATCTCTCTCTTTATTTTTATTAATATCTTTTATTTTAAGCTTTTCTTTATTTTCTTTTGGTAAAAAGATAAGGGTTTATTGATAAGAATCCTCTGTACATATAAATTGAAGAGATATTAGTAGTCTTTTAAGTCATATTTTAAGATTGTAGAGTAATCATCAGCATTCGGTATATGAGAAGACACACAATTCTAAGACAACATCTTAATTGTAGTTCATCATAGTTAACATTTCTTTCCCTTTTCTTTTAATTATATTTTAAAATATATTATTTTATTAATTTTATTATTTATTTTAATTGATTAATCTATATTTGTTGCAATGTTTTTGAAAAATTGAAGCGAATCGGCCGATTCAATTAGAATAATTAATAACTAGTCAAATTTTCAGTTCAATTTGTAATAATAACCTTTATATATGAAAATCAGCTAGTTAACTAGTAAATCGATTAGTTTTATAAACTAATCTTTCTTAAATCTTAAAGATATATTTTTGGTTCTCCTTGTTTAATCAAAATTTTACAACCTATTTAATGCTTTTTAGTTCTTACCACTGGTCTCTTATTGTAATAGTTTTTCTTTAAAAGTTTTTAATTACATTCCAATCTCTTTGGTTTTGTGCTATATATATTATTATGGCGATTGATTTTCATATAACCTTTGTCATGATTGATCTTAAAATAAGAGAAAAAACTTGGTAAGATTGTAATTTCTTACACTCCTTTAATTTTATAGGTATACATTATATTTTTCTTTTTTGAGTCTCTCATAAAAAGATTATTGATTTGCCCTCCACAATTATTTGCTGATTATTGGTTTTTTATGAAGAACATCACTTATTTCACACACCAGTTTGGATCTATAGCTCCTTCTTTACCTTTTCTTCATAAATTTGCTTTTTTTTGTCTTGCTTCCTAATATTCCAAGTTGTACAAGCTATATGCAAGGTAAGCTTTGTTTCTGTTCCAATGTTTGTCTCTTGAGGAAGTGAGAGAAGAGTTTTGTGAAAAGAAAATACTTTCTAATTCCAAGAGAAAGTGAATGCCTTTAAAATGATTTTTAAGCTTACCCAACATTAGAACAACATTCCTATAACTTATTTGACTTGTCATAATTTTCCAATATGTTTTTTAAATAAAAATTATTAAAATTTCAATATGCTTACTTTTCCGAAGAGTCTCTTTATGGAAACCAAAAGTGCAATTTGCTTTTTTGTTTTTATTTTTCTATTTTTTGATGGCAATGATAGTCTTTGAAGTTCTTTTTCTTAAGTTTACAATTTCTTGATTTGCTTTTTTTAATCATGTATTGCATACAACCTTTGATTAATTGAGATGAAAAAATTTGAAGCCTAAAGGTTTTAGTAGGCTTTTTTAGTATAATGACTAAAAGCTAAAAGGTAGCAATCCTGAAAGCTAAATGTATTTGCTAAAGGTTGGCACAAAATTTTTCTGATCATATGTTTTCTTACCAATTCTCTCCCTTTTGCTTAAAATCTCCTTTTATATGCACTTACTATTTGCTTCTTGAGAAAATATTCCCTAAATATTTCACTTTTAAGTTACTGTATAAATATTTGTTTTGTTAATGGCTAGTTAGTTGAAGGAGCCATTTATATTACAAACTTCTATTTTCAATCTTTATAAATGTGGTTAACTCAATTTAAAATTCTGTGTGTAATTTTGTAATGTAAATTTAAACCATTTGTGGTTAGTTGGTCTCTAAGAATTGTTACTTATTTGGAATATGTTTTAAACATCATTAAAGAAATATGAAGATTATCTCGTCTTCCAATTCTTTAGATTTAGGCTATTATTCTAGCTTTTGATCCATCTTGTTTTACCGTGACTATATTTTCGAGGTTTTTGCCAATTTCTATGCAATCAGTTTTTCCAATTGTTGTTTGTTGAATCCTTGATGTGTTGAACTCTAAGGCACATGTAAGAAAGAGTGTATTAGAAACCTTATAGCATTTTAACCATGTTATTTCAAGACACTTATTTAAGTATATTACATTTTTTTTGAATTTTTTTTGTTTATGTAGATTATTGTTTCAAATGATAAGAGTGATTTCGTGAACTTAATTATGAACTACGTTGTTATTTCAAAGTCAATTTTTTTTAAGGTTCTTTAATTTCTTGTTCTTTAACCTCTTCATACTTGAAACTATAAGTGTCAAGATGGCTTAATTTCTAACATTAATATCCTAATATTTATGCTTCGTTTCCTTTTCCCTTTGTCAACCATTAGTATATGCTTTAAATTTATTAATTATTCACAGAATTATTGAATAATTATATGTTAGTCACTAATGGCCCTAAAAAAAGGGGTGAATTTTTTATTGATAAAATTTAGAAAATATTATTAACTTAGTGTATTGATGAACATAATTTATAAAGAGTGAAAATATGATATACAATAATAGATTTCAATAACACACTTAAGCAATAATGTGAAAAGATTAAGGAAATAGAAACATAAATTGATTTATAATGGTTTGGTAAACAATTCTTACTTACATCCATTTTTAAGACTCTTATTGGAATTTCACTATAACTGTTCTTTCAAGGCGAAGAATAACTTTTATATAATCTTTTTTCGATAAAGGAGAACTCTTTTGCAATCTTCCTTAATGGTGAAGAGGAACCTTAATGCCACTTAAAACACCCCCAAGTATAATATACAAAACCCTACTAAAAGCTTACAACTCAAAATAACTCACTTTATCACTTTGATAAAACTAAAGAAGCTCACTCTCTCAAATATGAAACAATAAATGCTCAAATACTTAATAAACACTTAAAAATTATGTAGAAGACATTTAAATGCTTTTATGATACACGAACTAATGATACATTCAAGACCTTACTAATCATTAAAGCCAAAAATTAGCCATCAAAATGACTAATTATATCATATTGGTTGACCACTATGTCATATTGGTGGACCAATGTGCATTTAATGCACATAACCATCTAACCATTGCTTATTGGTCGACTACTAGGACATATTAGTCAAATAATGTGTCTTTTAGAGGAATATTTATCGATTGCATCATCATAATTGTTGAAAAATGTGTCATTAAATACTGTAGTTACACATTTAACTTGCATTGGTTAACCACTAACTTATATTGGTCAACCAATCCCCCAAAAATATGATTTAAATAACTTCAAATACTTAAACTCGATTTGTTTAATGCAATTATAATTAAAACAACTTTCAAAATGTTCTCCAAAAAGTGTTGAAAGATTAAAAAGAACACAAGCTTTAATACTTCTTAATGAATGAAAAGATTCGTGTAATGAAATAAGATAGAATGTTTATACATGATAAGCCTTTAAGATAATCAAATTAACAAAATAAGACTACAATTAGCACTAAAAAATTAGAATGACCTTGATGTGCCTCGGTCTTGCTTTGTTTTTGACTTGATCTTTACTTTGAAGGTTGCAAACTTCAACTTTTCTTTATCATCTTCATGTGGTATCTTCTTAAGTTATAGCTATATCTTGTTCTTATATTACTTCTCATCAAAATATTAAACTCATTAGTAGTACTTATGTTTGTCATCATCAAAAAATAGATTAAAACTTCTGTTGGTTCAATAATCTCTCTCTTTTTATTAATGACAAAATATTCATTAATAAAATTAAGCACACAATCAAGAAGTGATTGGCCCCCTTTAATTCATGCATAAAATATAATTCAATATTAAGAATAAAATAGATATTCAATATCAAGTGTAAAAGAAATATCGCATATGTAGATAAATAAACTTAAATATAACATAGCATAAAATACCACATAGTGGATAAGGAATACAAAAATCACTCCTTCTAAATATCATCACTCTCTCTTAATCTAATTTCACTAATTTTTCTCTCTCTCTTTAGAATCATAAAAAAGAAATTAATTATACAAGAAAAATAAAGTGATGTGAAATGTATTAAGATAGAAAAATTTCAAATGCTAAAAAGTCAAATTCAATAAAAACCTATACATAATTAGATGTAACTAGGTGTCAAAAAAACTAATTTTAAGCAATTATAAAATATCATAATTTTAATAGCTAAAAAAGCCCAAAACATAAATTTTGAAAAAAAACATTGATAATTGTATGCAATTGATTATACAAATACCTTGATTTAACCTCGAATTGCACCAATAAACAAATAATTTGACAAAGCTATAACGAATCTGAAAATTACTAAGTTGAAACCCTTTCAAACAATGCTTGAAGATTTGATGTTTAAGGCTTAATAGATCTTGACAAAGTCGTAATAAGTTCTTTGTGTTCTTGAGATGCTCTTAAAAGAGTAAATAATTGTTAGATTTAGAAAGAATGAAGAAGAAGAGTGGAAGAACCAATACCATAAGTGTAAAGTAGAGAGAAGCTTTAATGCTAAGGTTTGTTAAGGTTTTGATGAGTGTTTTATAGAAGAAAGGTGGTCTAGAGAAGGAGTCAACCAAGGTTTGTGAGACAAAAGTGAGACAAGGAAACTAAGGAAAAATTTTATAATGAAGAAATCATGATATATGGTGGAAAAATAAAACAGAAGATCTTTATAACTTTTGTACTAGTCGACCACTAATGGTCACTGGTTGACAATTTACTTAGTATAGTCAAACCATACTTATCGACCATACTCAATGTAACATATGTTGTTTCCTTGAAAGAGACATTATTTAATTTTGGTTAACTATTGGGTAACATTGATCAACTAATATGAGTGAGTGATTAACTTGAACTTCAACCAAACAATGAACAAACTCACTAAAAGTGGGAATTTGGTGAATTTGAGAATACTAGTTGACCATACTAAGATATTGGTCAACCAATAAGACTTGAAGACTTAATGAACAAACTTAAAACTCAAGCTAAAACAATTAAACATATAAGTTCAAAGAAAAGTCATTCAAGGTAGTTAAGTATGAAAAGAGACGTTAATCATATATAATTTTCATTAATCATGCCTAACTCTCTTTTAACTGTAGAAAATATACCCTTATTCATTAGTTTGGAGAAACTATCCCCCAATTATTGTAGTTTTTAATAAATTTTAATTCAATTTGTCTATTTTTCACATAATCTCTTGTCTAAGTGCTAAGCTCCTCTTTTAAAAAATTTTAATCCCGTATCGACAGTGCAAACCTAATATTCATCATAAGGATTTAGATTCAATTTGATAAATAAATACAAGATGTGATAAATTTCTAAAACATGAACTAATAATTACCCTTTGTTAAACATTACCTATGATTTAATTCGGATAATGATTCTCCTTAATTTTTGAATCGATTGGAAGCATCTCATCCTTTTCATCTCTCTCACTTAGTTCAACAATTGGCTCTTTTAAAAAGTCTTGGTGATTATTCTTTTTCTCTCCAAGGGCTAATTTCTCCACACCCTATAACAATATCTTCAAGACTTTTTTAGAGACAAGGTGGATATATTAAAACTAACATGTATAAACTCTTCAATAACAAGAATCTTCATATTAAACAATTTATATGCTTTGTGATTACAACTAAGAAAAAAAGTGCCTTGCTTCATTTGAAATAATTCATATTGCTGAGTTAACATGCTCACTTTGCTCTCTTCAATTTGATTTGTGCCTTTATATGTAATTTCTAATATGTGCCAAATTTTATAATTCATTTCATACATAGAGACTATTGAATTCATTTTTTCCTAATGCACAAAATAAGATGTGTATGGATCAACTATTCACATAAATTAATATCTTATCTTGAGGTTCTCATTTTTATTTTAATTTGGTAACCTTTTTATTCTTTACGATTTTCGTAGGTATAAAAGGGCATTGAAATTATTTTCTGTAGGTCTACGCTTTTGGCCAATAAGAAAAATCTGCATCTTAGTTTTCTTATAAAAGTAATTATTACAAAGGCTATTAGAAGTTTACGACTTAAAATATCTGACTTTATCACTTTGATAAAATCAAGGAAGCTAACTTACTCAAATATAAGACAATGAATGCTCAAATATTTGATAAAAAATTAGAAATATGTGTATAAGACACCCATATGCTTTTTTTGAAGTTAAAATAAATGAAAAAATTTGTATTTATAGGGTTTCAAAATCCTACGAGTTGTTGGCGCCAAAAACTAGTCATTATGACGACTAGTTCTAATATATTGGTCGACTACTAGGTTATACTAGTTGACTAACGTGCATTAATGCATAAAATCAAATAGTTTTTGTACATTAGTTGAACACTATGATATATTGGTTGACCAATTTGTCTCTTAGATGGATATTCATCAACCACATCACCATATTGGTTGATCAATGTGTCAACAGACACCTCAGTTACATATTTAACTTACATTAGTTGACTAGTAACCTATATTAGATGACCAATCCTTTAAAATTATAATTTCAACTTCAAATGCTAAAAATTGATTTGTTTAATGTAATTATGATTAAAACAACTTTCAAAATATTCCCTAAAAGAGTGCTTAAAAGATCAAAAGGCTTTCTTTATAAAAACACAACCTTTAATACATTTTGATGAATGAGAAGACTAATGTAATGAAGTAACATGAAATATCTATGTATGGTGAACCTTTCAGATTACCGAAGAAACAAAATGAGACTACAATTAATATTACAAAATATATAATGACCTTGATATGCCTTGATCTTTTTTTTTTTTGACTTAATCTTCATTTCAAAGGCTGCAAATTTTTATCATCTTTGTGAGATATCTTCTTGAGTTATGGCTACGTCTTATTTATATATTACTTCTTAACAAAATAATAAACTCATTAGTAATACTTATATTTTATTATCATCAAAACATCGATTAAAATGTTCCTTGGTTCAACACCATGTTTACTCCTAAAAGTGCAGTTGTGGCACTCTAATAAGACATAGACAACCATTTAAGACAAGTAAAGGGCTAATGTCTTTAAAGCAAGATAAGGGTATACATGTGTTAGTTTTCAGATGCTTAATTAAGCTTTTTTTTAATTGGCCACATAAAAAATTGTCTTGTGCAATGGATAATTAGCAAATATATGATTCAATTAGAGCTTAAACCTGATATCATGATCCTTTCAAATCAACCGTCATCTATACCTTAAATCCAAAGTAAACAAGAACGAGACCTTTTAGCATATACATCCAATGAAATAAAATTTGAGAAGGAATCTAGATATATGAATTTTTAGAAGATATGTTAGTCTATAGATTCATTTATTAAGACTCTGGAAAGAAGGTTAAATAAATAAGTTAACATTTTACAACAAGTTTTATGTTGAAATTATAATTGAGAACATTAAATAATCATAAAAAGATTCGGTGAGCTTAATATACCTTAAATGTGGTAAGGTTGATCCAGCATGGAGTTATTTTTCTTCTTCTTAAACATTTGATTAAAATATTCAATATAAATATATGTTTTGTGATAGAATGTTTAAAGGGAGAGGAATTTATAGCATGAAAGAACATATTATTGGTGGTAAGGATAATACTGTTTCTTACAAAAACTACCAGTTTATTAGCATGATAAGATTGAATATTATTTGTAGCAATAAGTAAAAAGGAAAAAATAAAATAAATAAACTCATAGCGTATCTTTTAGAGATGATGAAGCATAATAAGTATCAAATAAAGGTAAAAAGAAAAGTTATTATTGATATAGATTCCTATTTTCTATTAAGAACTACTATTTATTTTGAACTAAGTTTAAAAAGTGCTTTGATCAATAATGATGACGTTTTGCAATGTAAAGAGCTTGGACTAGTAATTCTATAATTCATGTATTTCTTTAAGTACTTTTAGTTCACCTTATTTTTAAGAAGCAGGAGATACTATAACAACAACAATCTAAGACTTAAGGCACCTCTTTATTATGAAATTTGTGTGTTTTTACTTCAAGATTTAGAAAAAGGAATGTCAATTAATTGTAGGCATAAATAAGTCTAATTGGGGAAAAATATGATGCATTATTATGACAAATGGGTGGACTAATTAACGAAAAGAGCCTTGATTAATTTCTTAGCTTATTATAGTATTGTAACAACTTTTGTCAAATTTGTTAATGTAGCTTCTGATATGATAAAAAGTGATCATACTTTATTTTAATTATTTTCTAAAATTTTTGATTGGGTTAGACAAAAAAAAAAGTTGTTCATTTCATTACAAATAATGCTATTAATTATGCATCAACTAAGTATTAGCTACAGTTAAAATATGAGCATATTTATTGATCTTTATATGTTGCTTAGTATATAAATGTCATTTTAAAAGAAAATTGTATGGACCATATTTTTAATCTCGCTCCACGTGTATTTAAGATCATAATTTTTTTATATAATCTTCTTACATTTTTGTCTTGGTTAGGAAAGCAAGAAGAATAGATTGAGATTGTGTGTCTTACTATTACTGGCTTTGCAATTACATATATAACTTTGAAAAGTGTTTATAATCATAAAAAAGTTCTTTAAAATTTAATAACAAGTAAACACCTTTCAAGTCATAAGTTATTAAACGATGCAAAAGAAAAGAAATTTATACTATTATTATATAATAAATTTCGGGGCATTTGCTTGATTATTGAAAAAATTATCGCTCTATTTATGAGATTGTTGAGGATTGTTAATTTAGATGAAAAGCCATTTTCGAGTTATATATATGATGGTATGTAATTAGTAAGACAATCGTGAATTTTTAAAGGTAGGAGAAATTGTACATGCCTTACACATATATTTTTAACCAATGATAAGATAAGTATCTTACTTAAAAGATCTATTTAGTAGCTTACTTTCTCAATTCTTATTGCTTATTTAGTAAGGTGCATGTATTTTTTTTAATAAAGAGCAATCAAATGCAATAAAAGAAATAATCTTGATTATAACGAACTTGAAAAGACAATTTAAAAAAAATGCATTTGTTATGATGAATAAAGTAAGAACGTACTGACAGCTAGTTACAATCTTATTTGAAACATATTTAAAAGTTACAAGTATGCTTTTTTTTTGAAAATTCAAGTATTCTATGTTATAATAGAAAACAATATCATATATTACTAATTTATGATTTATTTAAAATGGTAAAAGATGTTGATGTAGATATTTTAGATGAAAGCATGATTTATAATTCTTTAAATAGTGTTGGAGAATTTTAAAATCTTTTATAATGGTGAGATATAATCATTTTCAAAAACATAATTTTAGTTGTTACTATTCTTTTAAAATTTTTATGTTAATTTAAATTAATTAGAATTATTAAATTTGCTATTAGTTGATTAAATATTGATAGGCTTGTTTTATTTTAACTTCAATAAAATATTTTATTTGTATATTTTTATAATTTTTATTTCTAGTTTATTATTTGTCAATTTTATGATAGTATAATAATGATTCATTCTTTAAACTTTTCGGTCAACAATTTGATGTCTAATCTGATTTTCAAAACATTAAATTTTTGCAGAGCAATCTCAAGAACTTGTCGTCTTCTTGGAATGACATAAATTTACTGTTTTCTGCGTGTATTACAGAATCGTCCATGAACCAGGGAAATGGAATGACATAAATTTACTGCCTTCTCTTTCCCCTAGGTGCTTACTCCTATCCAAGGATGATCGTCCTTGTCCTGAGGGATTAAATCCGTCTTATGGCTTACTAACCATACGAAGGAAACCAGGAAAATGTTTGATAATGCATTATAAAGTTAGTATTGTTTCCTAAAAACAAGGGCTTTAATTTTTTTGGCAGTCATCATGCCACTCAAACCCCATCATAAAATCCAACACGAGAAGAAGACCAGATAGATCATAATAATAACCGATGAAGATATTATACCAAATTGTGTGAAGAAAACTACTTTAGAAGGGGTCCAGAAAGTTGACATGAAGAAACACCTGCTTATATAAAGGATCATGAGTCACAACCATCTAATTTACGATAAGTTCACAATCCAACTCAATACGTTATTCGATATAGAAGTTTGGTTTTGAGACGATAGCAAATGCTTGCCTAGTACCAATGTTAATTGGCAATGCTTAAATTCCTTGTCCGATTGCTTCCTCTTGCTAAAATAAAAACCAAAAATGAATTTGATATAGGTTGTCTCAGAAGTGACTTAATCTTATTGTAATTAATAGTAGCGATTACAACAAAGTACACCAACTGAAATGAACTAGGATTGAAAGCTTGCGGGGTTGATTATAAAACTGACCATTGTTTTTCCCTTAATGATACAGCTTAAAAGCCTGAAGGCACACACCATGATCGGCAACATAAATTAATTTGATTTTCTTACAAATTACACGTCTTAAATTCTCTTGGAAGATACTTGCAAAATTTTTGTCTACCCAACAAAACTTTTACTCTCTTGTACCCTTGATATCTATGACGAATTGAACCAATTCTTATCACCTCCAGGGTGACAGGATTATTATAGTTCAGTTGCTGGAACTTGATTATCTATTCTGCCTTCTGTCCCGGTAAGCTCATCAGCAATCTCATCATCGGCCTCATTATCACCTTCAATGTCTGAATGTTGATTGCCTGTATCGCCCTTCAACTCCTCCTCACTAAATAAATCTCTTTGAACAGGGACACTTCTTTGCTGCTGGGACGAGATTACATTTGCAATGGCTCTCAAAGCTGCAGATGCTTGATCCCCATTCCCATCAACCTCCTTGTTTAAGGTATCTACATTAGGCTCCTCCGTAGGGTTGTCATCTTGTTGTGGAGGAGGAACGAAGAAAGGTATTCTACCTCTCTGCCAATCATGAAGGATCATCTTTGCCGCAGTCATTAAATCAGGTTCACCACCCTGAAAAAATCCAAAAAGAAATAGCTGAAACGAGCACAACATTATTCTGCAAAAACGAAATCTGCAACCAGAGATCAT
>JAOQMM010000007.1:10144344-10169098 GCA_027563515.1 Erythroxylum platyclados
CTACAGGCTCAAATGTGTATGTGTAGACCCACTTTTCACTATAGATCGGGGTCGGTACTGTAAAAGAACATATGACATGATGTTAATATGGGAAATGCATGCATGTCATGAACAAAATCATTATGTTATGAAATTGCATATATGGATATAATACATATATATACGTATTATTTGAAATAATTAGGAGTGCATAACATAACCATAGTATTAATTCACTCAGTGAAGTCTAACTCCCCTCAACTATTTTTCAGGATCTTCTTTTCAAATCTCTTGTAATAGGGTCCTTCGTTGGTCTTCTTGCTCTCCAACGATTCAATGTATGTTAATTAGTGACCTTTGACTCTAGAGCCGCAGTAGTCTCGTATATGTTAGATTTTCCTTGTATTAACTATCTAAATGTTGTAGCAAATTCAGGATTGTATATTGTTAGAACTATTTGATTATTACAATTATGAGTTTGATCATTTTGGGATCTCATCTTTATTATAAATGTAGGGTTTTGATGGCATGTTAGGCTTGCTAAGGGTCCAGTAAACCTTAAGTTTATTGCTCCTTTAGCACTGGTCACGATCCAAGGTTGGGGTTGTGACATCAGTGGCATAGCGTTTCAGTTTACCCTTCTAGATTAGAGGATCTTCTCGTCAAGCATGTTGTGTTTGGGTGAGATTTTATGCCAAATTGATCTTGTTTAGCTATAGCTTACATTCTTATTTATGTAATAATCAATTGTTAAATTTGATTCAGCTGGAAAGCATATGAAGTTGAATGCATTCTATACCTTTAAAATGCACAAACTCGAAGTTACAATGTGTGTGTAAGAGTGTTGCTCTTGAAAACTAAAGCTTTGTATTTGACTTATGTCGTAGCTAATTGGTATTGTATCCAAAATTATCTTGTTGACCAAAGAACCTCATGGTTCTTTCATCTATTTTTCTAAAACCCTTTTCTTTTTCATTTTGTTAATTATAAGCAGTTTGGCCTTTGTAACTTTGTGTATGTTATAGCATTGGAAAAAGCAAAGTAGTTGTTAGATTATGTTTTTCAAACGTGCTTTGGTTAGTAATAACATTTAAAACAATGTTCTTTTCTTCTATCTCTTATTGCTTATAATCGAGTGTTCAAACAATTTGTATCATTTGCTGCTTTAATTCAATTTGTATTCATATTCTATAAATAAAGACTTTTGGTATACTGTTAATAGCCTAGATCAAAGACTTTGTCAGATTAGAAAGCATTCTTATTTCTTCCCTCACTTCCTCTTTTCCCCACTGTTCTCTTGTATGTTGCTCTTATGTTGGTTGAGCAATGTAGTATCCCTATCCCAGGCATGATGGAAAGTAGCAGTTGCCACTTCAATGTATTTCATACCAAGTACAATCAATGGATTGCTTCCATTTGCTGCTGAATTACGTTGCTTCTATTGAGTCACTAATATTCTCTTGTCAACATATAAATGAATTTTTGTTGTGACCAACTACAAATTTTAACTTGTCCCCACTCTTGGTTCCTGCCAACTTTTCCCTTAGGTCCTCTCCATATCTTGTCACAGTAACAACAGTTTCAGTTTTTCCTTTACTACAATGTAATTTTGTATTTGGAGGGTAACCTAGAGAGTAAAATATTTACTAATCCAGTCGCTTGGCGTGTAAGAGAGATTGATGTTCGTCGAAATGGTATGCAATTGCTACATGCACTATATATTTAGTTTGTTGATAAAAGAGTTGATAATATGCTTTGAAAATCTCTTGCCTTTTCTTCTGTAGTTCTCAGTTATCCCTTTAAAGAATATTATGTTTTTTATAATATTGACTTTCAGGCTAAATTGTGCTTTTAAGCTAAGGAAGCAATGACCTGCAAGCAAGTCCTAATGAACTTAGAGGCTTTGGTTACTACTAAGCATTGTGGAATTGATTTTGAATGAAACTCAGTTTAATTTCTTAATCTTGTTCACACACATGTACACTAGTTGAATAGGGTTTGGCCAGGAAATGAATCATCATTGAAGACTTCCAATACAATTTAATCACCTGGCGTCTTTCCATTTGGTGGTCATAATATAAGTTATGTACCACTTATTTTAGTCTTCATTTTCATCAGGTAACTCTGGCTCCCAAACCTAAATCATAGATTTTCAGCTAAATAAGTTCAAATGTATTGGTGCAATTTGGAGTTCCGTGTGTGAATATAATCAGTTCATAATCGAGTTTGACATTTTTAAGAGCTTTGAGTTTTTAAACAAAAGTTAAAAAAGAAAAACAGAATTTTAGTACAATAATGCATTATTTGTTTATTGCGGAGATTTGATCGGACCGCCAACCTAGTCCTGTAAAATTAAAGAAAAACTGTAACTACAATCCAAGGAAAAGACATTCGAAAGAGGAATTCTGCAATCATTGAGAATAAAAACAAGAATTCTCGAAACGACAAACAGAAAGAGTGAGGAACTCATTTTACGATACAGAAGTCTTTGTGACGTCAACTAACTCATTTTACTTTTTACTTTTTAACGAGCAGCTACTGTTGAATATTTTACTCAGTCTACCACCGAGCACCGTAGTTCGACTGATTTACGTTTAGGCAAAGTTGGGAGTTTGGCTCCCACTTATAAATGTAGCAATATTAAATACTTGATGATAGTATTTTGCTATCCTTTAAGGTCCTACTTGGCACAAGTAAAGAATAGTCTGGAGATGATATTTGCTTAAAGGTACCACCGATAATTCGGGCTTCCGTAGAACTCAGGCCTTTCCAAAATTTTTTTTTTTTTTTTTTTGTTTACTCAGTCTCAGCGAGCTTTGACGAGTCCAACTAATGGCAGCTGATGACACCATTATCACGATTCCTGACTCCTGTCGTGTCTCAACATGGTAATCTCATCGGACGGTAATGAGAGGTTGGCTATTTCAAACGTAATGAGCTTATATTATGCGTACATATAACATATAGAATTAAAACTAAATTGGTTTAGTTGGCCACTTCTCTTACCTAATTCTTATAATATGTTTTCTTTAAAAAAACGAAAAAATAGAAGTGATAAATGTATTTTCTTAATTTGATTGCTGTCATCGGTTTGTATTTGATTTTGCTTTGCTTGTTTCATATATTGAAGCTTTGTACTTTTTCTGGTAGGTGCTTTTATTTCTGATAAAACATTCCCATGTGCTAACCTATAGTTCTCAATCAAAACTTTAAGTTTATAACATACATATTATCCGATAAATTAATACCCAGTAGTACTAATTTTAAGAATAACAACTCTGTAATAAAACATTACAGCAATTAATTATTTACTTTAAATGCTGTCAATTTTAGATTCTTGGTTTACAAAATCTGGGGAGTTGAAGTCATCATTCATGCATGTCTTCATTAAAAAACTTAGCATAAGTCTCACATAAACTATAAAGTTTCATAAGAAACAGACATAAAACCAAACCAGATTATAAACAAAACACTCCATTTTTGCCGTGTTACTTTGAACTTTTACATTTTTTCCAATCTGCCAATCCAGAACAAAGAAAAACTCAACATAGAAAGGAACAGCAGAGACATAAACAACCCCAACTCTTGCAAAAAAATATTATTGTCCAAGACACAGACAACAACACTCACATAAGACATGAGTCATCTGACACAAACCCCCAAGACTAGACCTTGAAGAGAGAGAGAGAGAGAGAGGAGAGAGAGCAGGAATCCATGGATATGAGGAGGATTGTGGTTGTGGTAGAAGATGTAGAGGTAGCAAGAACAGCACTCAGATGGGCACTCGACAACATTCTTCGCTACGGTGATGTAATAACTCTTCTACACGTCTTTTGCCCTGCAAAGTCTTCATCAAACAGGAGCAAGACTAGGCTGCTTCGATTGGAAGGCTACCGACTGGCTCTCTCATTCAAAGAAATATGCAACAGCTTCATTATTAACGTAAATATCGCTTGGGGTTGTACCCTTTTCGTGTTTAGGTGTTTTTTCTTATGGCGGGGGACTAATTATGCCTTGTTTAATTTATTGTTTAGATAGATTATGTGATGATGATGATGGATACGATAATCAGGGAATTGTGTTGCACAGACAAATATTGAGATCATTGTCACCGAAGGCGACCGAGATGGTGGGAAGATTGCGGAGACTGTGAGAGAGATTGGTGCTTTTGCTCTTGTTGTGGGACTCCATGATCGGAGCTTTTTGTACAAGTAAGTTTCATTTTATGATTTCCATTATTCCCCAATAACGCATTTGCTCTGTGTTTTGTATGTTTGTATGTGTGTGTGTGTATGTATCATGTTCTGATTAATTTCAATATCCATCATTACCTAATGATGACTGAAAAAGAAGAAGGGGATAAATCTGGGTTGTATGAACCTTCCGCGGATGGTCAACTGGTAATTGGTGTTAAAATTAATGTCCGGTCGTTACCAAATAACAACTCCATGTGTATTTGTATGACAGTTGCTTTTATGTCCTTGTGCTGATTTAGACTGGAGAGCGATTGCCTGAAAATCATTTTTCATGTCAAGTTTTTTGAGAAGTTAAAAGATCAAACATCGTTTATTACCTTTGAGATTCCAAAAATAAGACCCAGTCTGTCAATACTGTAACCATTAAATCGAGTATGCGTGAGCTAACTCAGGTAAGAGCAGCGTTGGCATGGACCTTAGTGGGGTATGGGGAAACTTTCTGGAAATTGTGTATGGCATATAGATGTGAGGATGGTTGTTTGGTGACCCAATAGCATCTGACTAGTTGATTAGTCTCATGGCAGTGGACACTTTTCACAAGAAATTTCCTTTGTCAATATGTGAAAAATACTGTACTCGTATTCCTAAAAAGTAAATTATCATGCTTTTCTCATGAGTAATGATGCTATCTTTATTCCTTTTATTCACACAGAGAAAGATCCAATTGCAAAACTTTAAGGGCTTTCTCCTCTTGATTGTGATGTTGACGTCGTTTTTGTTCTGAGTTGATCGTAAAAAGAGCAATGAATACCTAATTAATGTTGCAGTTATCCACCTTATACTCTGTCTTCTTCTCTTCACATGAATATCATCTATCTAATAAAAATCCAATCCTGGACAAGTGTGAAGAGTAGGATGTGACATAGGTGCATAGAACTTTTGTGCTACAAAGGCAAGAAGGGTAAGAATGTAACTGAGAGCAGCTCTGTCTTGTTGTGGTAGGTTGGCATTGGCCCACAACAATACTGCAAACAGATTGAATTGCAGAGTGCTAGCAATCAAACAACCAGCTGCATCGCCAAGGGCATTGGCAACGCCAGACAGTTCAACCAACATGGACCTTTCTCAGATCGAGATTGGTAGATTAGAGTAAGTCTCTTTTCCCCATTATCTAAATCAAGTTGCATTGGATATGTGTTTAAGACTCTACATTCTGACACATTTATAGGATAGGGTCTCACTTTTTTCTCATTGGCCTTGTAAGTATGTGCATTGTATTATTAACAAACCATATTCTTTCTTTTCTGGAAAAAAAAAAATGGATGTTGCAGTATTCCTGATATACCAACGCCAAAAGTGGCTTATAGAATTTGTCCAGACCCATCTGCTATTATATGGAGATGGAGGAAGTCGAGGAGGAAACACACCTAAGAAAAAATGAGAGTTTGATTGGACGTTATATATGCAAATTCAGAAGCAACAGATTGATTTGTTCTTCATCGTCTGGACACTGGTACTTTAGCTTGTTTTGTTTTGTGGTGCAACTGTCTCACACAACACGATTTGAAATGTACAAAACAAAATAGTGAAATTGACATCATACAGCTATTGGAAGCTAATCTGTAGAAAGCTGGTTCCGAAGTATTTGTCAATCGATGTCAAATGTTTTCATGTGCGTTAATCATCATTTTCTTTCCCTAGCACACGGCAGATGATGGATTCACTTGACCTTTTTTTACACAAAATATATTAACTTTCACAAATTTAAAATAATTAAAATTTAATTTGGATAAATTGGGAGAAGTTCATATTTTAATGTGACATTCAACATAAGGCGGGCAATCAAATTTTATATTACGTAATAAATATGATTAATTTAATTAATTATTTCTTAATCTGTAGTTTTATAAAATATGAAATGGGCAGATTAAGGTTGTTACACTTTTAACAACTGTTGTGATCAAGAAAACACGGCCTCAGGGGCAAAACACAGACGGATTATGATCATTTTAATTGTTTCCTCATCAAATGGCTGATATTAACTTCTCTTCACCAAATTTGGGGGAAAAATGGTTGTCAAATTAGTTAAAATTTCTGAACCTTTCAATGCGAAGGTGAGAAGTACAAAGCAGCGTGGGGTGAAGTTTGCAGGGGCATGAAAGAGGATGTCAGGACATTTCTGGGCCAGGTTTCTGCTAAAGGTTCAGTCCTTCCGCATATCTTGTCACACTCAGATGTCAATGGATCGATCTTGTTTACATATGAGATTCAGTGCCATTCCCACACAAAAAGTTACCACGATAACAGTCCGAATGTCATTCACGCTTGCGATGCCTAGGAAAAGGAGTTAGAAGATGATAAAAGCGTGGGCAATTCCACCGTCTTCCTTGTGCTGCTCGTACTTTGAACTTTATTATTGATGTGGCACTGAGAACCACAAATTCAGTTGGAGTTCAGACTCTTAGAACTTGCACAATTAACAACAGATTATCTGGAAGGCAGTTGGATATGTATCTTCATTTATGTGGTTAATTATAATTTTTTATATAATTATATACAACTATTTTTTTTTATTTTTGGAATGTCGCTGCAAAAAGCAAAACTTAATCCAGATATATATTTTTTTACTTTTGTTATTTTTTGAAAATTAATTATTACTTTATTTTATTTATAACGTTACTTTTGTTATCTTAAGACTTACAGTTTTTTAGTGGGATTAATTCGGAAGTGATGTTCTAGAATTGCAAAGTTTTGCAATTCGAATTCTAGGTCATTTTATAAGTGCAATAGGCTGTGAAAGGAACTGGAAAATATTTGAATTCATCTTTCCAAGAAAAGAAATTGGTTGGAGCATAAAAGATTAAATGATTTGGTCTTTATTTGATACAATTTAACGCTTCAAAAAGGTATATTATTATCATTATTAAGTTAGATATAATTTCTTGTAATTTTTTAATAATTTAATTTTATTGTTTACTGTGACTCTTAATAAAATAAGTAGTTTAGGTGATTCAATTTGCATTGATAATATCGATCTTTTGACAAATTGAGTTTATGAGAAACTGAGTTTTATAGATAAGAGTGACTTGAAAGATAATCTTGAATGAAAATGTATTGATATGTCACTTGGTGCAATGAATTTGAATGATGTTGATGATGAGAATCCTCTCAATGATGAGAATTTTGTACCAATGAGAATTTAGGTCAATGCAGTTATAGCGAGTATCCTCCTGAACAATTGAATGAAATTTCAGGTTTTTATTTCTCTTATTCTTTTAATTTTACTTATATTTGATTTATATGTTAAATTCTATATATGCAATGTAAATGTAAATGTTTTTGTTTAAGGTTTCACTTCTAGTTGATTGTTTCCTTATCACGAACTTTTGTTGTAAATTGTAATAGTTAAAGAGTTAAGGATATTTATTGTTTTATTTGATGTAATTATTATTTATCATATTATGAAATTATAATATTTTAAATACTTTGTAATGATCTTAATTTTATATTTATATGATGATTAAATGACCTTTTTCATATTAATTATGGTTATTATTTATATGTAAAATATTTGAAAATTAATGTTAATAAAAAAGAAATAAATTTTTATTATTATGAATTTTGGAGATAGAGTTGATATAAAATTATAAAAGATACAATACAATATCTAATGGACTGTTTTGCAACATAAATTTCAATGACTATTTTATAAATTTAAAAAATTACCTAAAATAATACCTGATATTGACCATTACTGATACACTATCGATTCGAGTATAACATTCATAACATTAGTCCAATGTGGTCTGAGATAATTTATTAGTAGACAAATGCCTCTCTCTCTCTCTCTTTCATACCATACCCGAATAACTCGTCAAGAAAGGAAGACACGAATCCCAACTCCTACCATTGAAAGCGTTAAAACTTTCTAATTTTATTTGAAAAATATTAATTAAACAAAATGACTTTGTTACTAAGATAGTGATTATACTTTATAATTTATCATTTTTTTTAAAAATCATAATTTCTATCATTTAAATTTTAAAATTTATCTAATATAATTATATAAATTAATCAAATATCACCAATATAATAAATTAATTCAACTCCTAAACATAATCATAACTAAATAAATTTAACTTAAATTAGTAATTTAAAATAATTATAATAAATTATTAATTTAAATAAAAATTAATTCAAATTTGAGCATATTTTATCATCATTTTTTAAAGATTTTAAATTAAAAATTCAAAAATTTTAAAAAATAAAGAATTCTTTAAAAGTTTTTAAATTACAACTGATGTCTATATTATTTACTTTTTAAAAAAAATTCCAAACACAAGAAGCTAATAAAAAGCAAAGTTTCAACTTCCAGAAACTTTCCAATGGTGGAAAATTCACAACTTCCTCTATATTGTTACCTGAGAAATTTGGGTGGTACCAACTTTTACCAAGAAAGAATATATATGTTTGATACAAGTGCTATACAACATATCTGGGAAGTTCCCTAAATGCCATTGCTAAATTACCTTGTAAACTACATAGTTCCTGCTTAACTTTTCAACAACCATAATTGCTCCTCCCCATACTCGCGAGCAATTACTGGTACACTTGATGGCGGGATCTGTGAAAGGACAATAAAAAGAAGAACCCTCATTGGAAGGAAAAGTCAAGTATCTGCAATAGCGGTCTACTCTAGAAGCAGAATACATGTTTCTACATGTTCTAATATTCTGTACTGGTAACTTAAGGGCATCTCACAGCTTCTGGTAGGAGATAACAGAATGGAATTGATTGTCAAGGGATGTAATATAATGGGGATTACCTGAGAGAAGCTATGTATTGGGAGCTTCACATGGGTGAAAGGCTTGGTTCTAAACATGATATAATGGGGATTTCATTACGTTACAACTTTTATGCACAACCAAAACAAAGGAATAATTGATATGATGTAAATTACCCCCCCCCCCCCAACCAAATACATCGTACAAAATACCATCTTACTTTATTCATCATACGCTAGTTGCTAAACACCATTGCATTTTGGAATTTTCTTATAAACCATTGACATCTGCAAACATATCACTCCAAAGCACAAGATGAAAAAAGAGAGTTTCGAGTTAATACCATGCCAAAATCAGTGATTATCATAGAGATATATTCTGGAGGAGTGATGTCATACCTGTCAGTGCAAAACCAAGATAAATAATCACTGGAATTTGGTAAAAGCAAAAGAAATGTGATGACAATTATGATTACAGAAAACACCTTCCAACCAATCCTTCTTTTTCCCAACTTACATCAAATTCAAAAGCTGAAGATGTTCGTTATGGGTCATCTTATCAAGGTGATTTACATCAGTCCTTCCAGGAACCTTTAGAATTGCATCTGGATCACCTGCAAGCAATTTGTAAACAATCTGTTATGAAGGCTTCTGAAACAAAAGATGAAACAGTATAAATTAATATTTATATAGCAGTTGGCATGGAAAACACAAACCTAATTCATTTGAGCAAATAGAATCAAGCTGTACTCTTTCGTGGAACTTATAGGCTTCACAACATATTAAGACTGGAACACGGAAAGCATGAGCTACCATAGCAACACATGCTGTCCCAACTTTTGAATATACAGTTCCATTAGCCAATACTGAGGATGCCCCCAGGAAAACATGAGTAACCTCATGCATGATGTAAGAAACAGCATTGATGTGAGTATATGAACATCTCAAGCCCTTTGCCACCAACCTACGCACTAGAGCTTGCCCTTCAAATATTGGCCGTGAGTCCACAACAATGACACGAAAATGCTTTTTCAGCTCATGTGCATATAAAAGAATCATCTCAACAATGTAAGAAGATCCATACGTAAGAAGTACATCTCCATCCCTAATTTTAGTAGCAGCATATCGAACTACAACCTTGTTAGCGAGTACTATTTTCTCATTTATGAAGCGGTCAATATCAGAATAAAGAGAGGCTTTTGCCTCAGATTCAGAAATGGTATGTGGCATCTTTGACAAACGACTTTTTACAAACCGAATTGCATTTCCCATGCTCATAGAAAGGGGTCTGCATTCGTTAAAAAAAGATACGTAATTGTTAACTTTTGTTAATAAATCTCTAATATCTTTTCCCGGTGGAAAGAAATAGTCTTTAATGACTTCCTGAAATGCTCGAAGCATTGCAATACAACGAGCATTATCCCCAGAGATATCTCCTGCCAAAAACTGTACTCCAACCTGAAATTATTGTAACTGTACAATAAGTGACAGGATCATGCAAAATTTCACGTGTAATTACAGAGAAAAGGTGTTCAAAAGTATCTGTGCCTGATAATCCACGAATCAAACTTATATTTTAAACTGCCACAACTTTCTTGTTTCAAGATTTACAAAGGAAGCACTCACAAGTGACATTGCACATCAAACATCAAATTTCATGGAGTTTCAATAACTTCAAACAAATCCATCCAAAATCTACAGTATAATAGTTTCCATCTCCCATTAATTCAACTAATCGTGGATTCAAAGATTATTGGACAAGCCCAATGAAATTGTAATTGCATGAAACAAGCAAATGTAGAGAATGTTCAAGCTCGATTTTCGTTGTTAATTTTACAAGTTGATTTCCTTCATTTGTTAATTATTATTTACTCTTTTATACATGGAACTGAGAGCTATGGGGAAAAGATAAGATGCCTACAAAAGGTAATACATACCACACATTAGAGGCACTTAGACAGAAATCAAAATTAAATGCCATGCAGATCAGTTGTGATCCACTAAATTACAGAAAAAAAGGGCAGCATTTATCTACAAAATATTGAAACACATAAGAGAATTAAGGATTAAATCCTTCAATCCAGATATCAAAAACCAATCCCTTTCAGAAATAATGCCTTTAACACTTTCCTCAACAACCAAAAGACAGGATAACTTGGACGCACTTCCTCTTCAGCAAAAGAAATGCTCCATCATACTAGATATTAAGCATCTATCAAGGAAGTTTAGAACTCAATGAACATAAAATGTTATGTAGGACAGGACAGTGGGGTACTAGCTTCACACCAGTGCAGTTTAGGAATCAATCTTAAGCAAAGATAGAACTAATGGCATATCTATGAAGTATTAGAATTACTCACAGGAAGAAAGTATCCTTCTTTCAAAATCCGAAAATCAGAAATTTATCCGATCTACTCCCTGTATGATAACTATTTCAACACAACTCTAATTGAAGATGAACATTGACTTGAATTAAAGGTAGGGATAGAACTTGAGTTAAATAAAACTCCTTTACAGGATCTCCAAACAAATAAAGATAAAGAAGGACACAAAAGAGAATTCCTGAGTGAACATTGACATGAAGATTGCTAGTTCACCACAAAATCTGATTCATGATTACTGAGTAATTTTTACTTCTCTGGAGCATTTGTCAATTGGTAGCTAGTGAGAATCTACTTGAAATCTCAAATTGTAAGAGATTCATGAAAATGAGAAAGCATCTTGTGATGCCTTAATTTTATTTTGATTCTATCTGAATTAAACATTTAATGCAACAACTGTATACTGCTCATCATTCAATGTTTAAATTTACACCTAGTAAATTAGTAACTGAAAAAGGAAACTTCCATATCAACCCTTACTCATAGAAATAAGAAGTAGCTAGATATGTTAAATACAAGTTTTGATAGATTCAACTGCATAAGAAAAATTTGAGAAAATTCACACAAACAAAAGATTTCTTTGACATGCATCGTGTAACAATGGGAAAGAACAGCTTGAAACAGAGAGCTGTAACAGAAAATCATACAGAAGAATAAACCACAGTATGCTTATACATTCCAATGCAATTGCTCAGGAAATTTGTAGAAAAGAAAAACATGTCAACATGGGAAAAGAATCTTTTTTTGGGAGATTGTTCCTCCTTGGGTTTGAGATTGAGTTTGAGTTTAAGAGAATGTAAATTATCGAGTTAAAGTATAAAATGATGCTTCAAAATTTTGTAGGATCGTCATCATCATAAGTTCATAAATGAATACCTTGTAAACAGCTGGGTGCATTGAATCAAGCAGGAAAAGTTTTGACTCAAGATAGGGAACCTGTGTGCCATATTCATACTGAGGCAGATGCTGGAACAACTCAACCCTATTTCTAGCTTCTGTTCTATTGACTAGTGCACGTCTTTTAGCCTTTTCCACTCTCTTTTTATCATCAAACTGCATGCGTGGAGGAGGGACATCATTTCTCTTCTCTTTATCCAGTTGACGCTCACCAACTTTCTTATCAGAGGCTGAAACAGACCTTGCAATAGACGGAGTATCTTTACTTTTTGATGGTTGCATCTTCATGGACTTAACAGAAGGTGCTACCTCAGGCAACCCGGAAGATTTGTTACCCATGGCTGAAAAAGCAATATGAGTTAGAAACATCAAATGAAACATTTTCAGATAAACTTATATACAAGGAATGATGAAAGCTAAAAGGAAACATAAATGTCCTACAATTTCATTAATTTAGATTGAAGTCTAATAGCTGCTATTCCTTTTTCCATTGGTGAACATTTGTTTACAAATACTTAATAACTTCTAGCTTGATTGCCACCTTTTTCTGGTGTTTTTAGTTGAACCAGCAAACAAGAATTAAAAAAAATCATACTTGAGAATCCATTAACCTTCTGAAAACTTTAATCACAGTCTAACCTTTTATCTGTAATAATAAAATATAAACATTTTAACCTCCCATCAAGTAGTAACCTATTATCAGCCTCTATATGCTCTTGCCATGAAGCCAGTAGACTGACCTTATCACCAATTCATTTATTGGATTGGGGACAATTATATACATATTAGGACCTTTAGACCCTATACATTCTACCTTGATAGCTTTGCGAAAGGATTTAACACTTGACATTCTTAGTCGGTTAAATTAACAGAAAGTTTGGGTTGAGGCTTACAGATGGCTATTACTGAAAGTAAAAGCATAGACAAATATTGATACAACTTAAAGTTTAGGTAGTAATTAAACAAATCTTGAAGATTCTTGATCATTTATGCAATTTACCAATATATCAATGGAGTGAAATGCTCGAACGTCAAATTCTGGGACTAAAAATCAACTAATCTTCTAATTTTTTAACTAAAATTTTCATAATTAAAGGGAACACTAAAACCTTTTGCAGCAGCCTTGGCAGCACGCTGGGATTCTTGCAATGCTCGTCTTTCGGCTTTAGTTGATGTGCCCTTAAGTGTCTTTGCATTTGGAGGCACTTCATTTTGCACTTGAGCAGCAACATCCCCCACACTTTTTCCTGCAAAAAGCTCATTCTATTCTAGGTCAAAAAAGCAGATAGAACACAATTACAGATGTATACATGGATATAATGAACCCCCAAATGCCACTGGCACCTTTTTGTCTTATTCTGTCAATGGGTGGAATTTCACACCCTCATAACTTCCACACCCCTATTATTTCAACAACAGCTACCAAATCAATAAGAAAAGATGGTAAATTGGAAATCACCCGACACTACAACGTGCTTTTTCTGATCAAATTTGGAGTTCTCAGCTGAATTCAGCGACGTCAAGTCAAAACCACCGTTAGGAAAACTGGAGGCGAACTTGGTGGAATTGGTACGGCGAGACCAAACAGGAGAAGGTTCATCCGAGAACTCTCCGTCGCCTAGCCTGCTCGACGGCGAAAGACCAAGCAGGGAGTCGCCGGGATTATAGCTTCCAGCAACCGGTAAATGGTCGGCGGGAGGAAGTCGGCGGAAAGCCGGCGGCTCGGGGACGGGGAGCGGAGAAGTAGGGCGGTGAGACAGGTTATCAGAAAGATGGCGCGGCGGTGGTATCATGACCGGAGACAAGGAGGAGTCGTTTGTCGGAGATTGGGTGAGCGGGGCCGAGGTGGGGATTGACTGAGTGGGCGTGGATGCTGCGGCTGTGGAGGAAGTGAAGAAGCCGACTTGTCGAACTTTGGGCACGGTTTGTAGGCCTCTTCGGCCGTCCATTGGGGTGTGGTACTGTGGTTTGCAAGTCCAAGCACTTATTCGTCTTCGTGAGAATAACGCATATACACTTTACTACAGATTATAATTGTTGATTGCGAGACTCTGATCTGATGTAACAAAAAGAAAAAGATACCCTTGGACAAGTGATTTAACGCTTTCTCTAATCAATTATTTGTGCAACCAAATCCAATTTAAGAACATGAAATCATCAGTGTCCATTGCAGTGATCTAACCATGTCTGATTTAATTTTATCCGTACATTTATATGCATATAATAGGAATTAGTTTACGGAACCAGAGGATCTGTTCCTCAATTTAAGAAATTCACGTATGAGTTGAACATGTTGGCTACTAATCTAGGTTCAGATTATCTGTTTCTGTTATTCTGTGTCTACCCTATTTTATAAGCATTTATCAATTCAATTTTTATGAGTCTCATTTATTGAATGGATAGATGCTCATGAAATAGGGTAGAAACAAAATAACAGGAACAACAAGTAATTTATTCCCCACTAATCCTTTTAATGTTGTTAAAGTGATTTTTGGCTTTAAATTGCAAGTTAAAGGTTATTATAATAATTAGGCGCGAATATGATTATAAATAATATAATTGTAATTACGGTGAGTTATTACAATTTAAAAACTTTGATTAGAGCCAATATAAACAAAATTGTATCATTCTTAACATTACATATATGGGTATTTTCTTATCATTTTATTTCATTTCAAGTATGCTTTTGAAAATGCAGTAAAACTGACTTGATATGGACGGCGAATATTCTAAACTACAGTTACATGTTCATCGAGTAACTAATGTTTGGTCGTGTTGGATAAGGATTTAGTGATCTAAAAACCTCTTGACTGAGCACTTTGGATTCAGAAGTCACAAACGTTAAATGCTAGTGAGAGTGAGCTTCCTTGTCCTGGCTGCAGTCGCAGCCCGCATAGTTTCTAACACCAAACGAAATCCTCCACTTCAACTTCAACAGTCTGGTACTTGCAACAATTCAGTTTATATCATTGAGAGCTTATAGATCATTTCATCATCTCTTTTAGGTTTTGTTTATGTATCGGCAGCTGGAGATGGCTCAAATCTCGGACACACGCACACCGAAGACAAACTTACAGACAACTTATCAGTAAGATCCTTATCTCTCTACACGTGCAATGTATTCATATGAACATGCTTTTTCTTCTTTTTTTTTCAATGGTAATTGCAGTAGAAAGTTCCTTTTGATGAATGATTGCAGAAGGAGAAGGGAAGTAGCAGTAATAAGCGAGCAACAGAGAAAAATATGAAACCAAATTCTCATTCCAAAACGAACACCAAGGCATATGGCTTTGATTGTTGTATCTTTGCATGTTTGATTATTGTGTTGAGCCCAATATGGAAACTGATTGGGATCTTCACTTTCATAGCAGCGAAAGGAATGTTATTATTTTTGGGTTTCTGGCTGGCGCTTGTGAACGGTTTGTCATGGAAGTATAACTACTTGAGAAGGAAGAGACTAAATATACGGGAATGTAAAGGAAACTGAAGGATACTAAGGGGGATCGGGGGCTTTTTCCGTAATTTTCTTGTTTTCCGTTAAGTTTCTTCCTCTCTTTTTTTGGTTAAGATAAATTGTCTCGTGCTCTTATAATGTATTGTTCATGTGTAACATGTTATAGGTGTGTAATAAAAAGGGATCAAAACTTTTGGTGAGTGCTAGTTCCATGGAATGCATTTTAAGTAAAAGACATAAGTATTTTTGTAATTTAAAAAACCTTAGGCAAACTCCCTCGTCTTTAAAATTTTCGAAAAAAATCGTTATAGTTTTCAATTTTATAAAGTAACTCCTTTTATTTTCTAAATAAAAAATAATAACAAAATACATATAGTATGAATATCAGACGTAAACTAATCAAATGCTATTGATACTATGATTCAACAAAGCTTTTAAACTTGAACCGGAATAATTAATTCTAACACAACTAAATAATTTATTATAATTATCTTTAATTATTAATTTAAGTTGGATTTAATTTATTTAATTGAGGGTTTAAAAGTTAAATTGAGTTATTATATTAGCAATATTTGATTAGTTCATATTTGATATATACTGCATGTGTTTTATCATTATTTTTAACATAAGTTTAAGATAAAGGATTTTTTTTAGAAAATTAAAAATTAGAAAGAATTTAGTCAAAAATTTTAAAGATTAAATAGTTTTTTCAAAATTTGTTAAACTACAAAAAAGCCTATGTCTTTTACCTTTAATAAAACTCTTCATTAAGGAAATAACTTGCAAATTATAACAAGTAATTAATAATTTAAAATTAAAATAATATTTTTTTAAACCATCTATCTATCATGTCACCCATTACGAATATCCAATGATGTAAAAATTGGATCGAACCAATCGGTTCAACAGGGTTAAGCACGAACAAGGTTGGTTTTCGATTCAGTTTTTACTTTTGACTGTTTTGAGTGAAAACTAATGATTAAATAATAAACCGACCGGTTTCCTCTAAATCTTTAAGAATCGAAAATAAGGATTTCACCACAGGCTTCACTAGCTACAATGGACTTGACAATTCTTTTAGTGTATGAAAATCAACTAGTTGGACCTTCATTGGAAGAAAAGTGCTTGATCGACTTTGAACAAAGAAAATACCCTACATTGTGACACCCATCTTTCACGGGCACCATCCAACTTTCATGCTCACCACCCAACGTTATTCCTTATATTTCCAAAGGCAGCTTCGATGGTGGCAATGGAGAGTGGAGATTAAAAGATAAACGAGAAGGAGAGGAATTGTTGATATATTGAGAATGCTCTCATGTCTTTTTAAAATTTCCACTGTGTATGTTATTGAATCTTCGTATTCAAGGTGTTTCCTCCAATTTGTTTGTGGTAGCTTATTTCAACATCTTAGCTTTAGCATTGAAAAGTTCTCTCATCTAATTAACTATATTACATCAGATAAAGTGGATGGATACAATGTTCTTAATGTACCTTCTGAAGAGGTAACGAAAAATTCTTTATCTGATTCATAATCAAATGGAGGAGGATGAAGGGTTAGAAATAAGATGTGCAATAGTATTGTTGAGTTAGTGGAAGACTGGACTTTTGTTGCTATGCCCTGTGATATTTGTTATGCCAAGCCTAATTTTTGTTGTGATTGTTATTGTATTCTCTATTATAAGACTGTAAAATTAAACCATGGAGGTTATAGTTACGTGAAATGTGAAGCAATTGTGAATGATGGGTTTATATGTGGGCATGTTGGAGGAACAATAGGACTTGATGCTGAGTACTATTGCAGGCAATATGATGCAAGGACAAATCTTGTTCTAAATGCTTTGAGAATTATGCAAACTTGTAAATATATTAATTTAGGGGATGAAATAGAAACACTTTAAAGTATTGGCATCAACATATTATATGGTTCTAGGAAAACTGAGGCAATTAGGACATTGAAACATGTGGATTTGACCTTGAATAAGGTAAATGCATGATGTCGATATATGGTATACTAGCTTCCATGCTTTTATGAAAAGCTACTCATTATTATTTCATATTACATATTATTTGCATTATATCAACTCAAGTGTGGGACTAATGTGGAGGACATATGGAAAGCAAATAAGGACTTCTCAGCTATCTCTAATGGTAATTCTCTTCGGTTCAACTCTATTGGACACCATCATTAGTATCAACACTTTCTTTCTTTTCTATTGATGTAAATGAAAGAAATGAGGATGGAATAATTAAGTTCAGTGACATGTATTCAGTGTTTTAACTATATTCAAGCTTGTTTTTTTTATTAACAAGATCATATCCAGAACCTGTTGCAAAAGATGGATAAGATGCTTTATAAATCCTCCATATTCTATGCAAAGGGCTCATTGATTCAATTGTCTAAGTTGTTTGTTTTAAGGACTATATCTAATTGGGTGATTGATTAATGTATAACCCCATATTGTCTATCCAGTTTTACTCTGATCCCAATTTTTCTTAAAAATTACAAGACATATGTAATTTATGAGGGGAAAAGTATTTAGATGATATAATTTCTCATGATGTGTGAAAGATGCAAGAAAAATATAAATTCTTTGAGGGATTAACTAGATGAATTGATGATATACCAAATGTTTGATCAAATTCAAATAAGAATGTGTTTACTTGAATGAAATTTAATTGCAAGCTTTGTTTCGGTGGATGATTCACTGCGAGATGTTGTAGAGATCAGATGCTCTCTCCTTTAATGGTTTCATACAATATTATCACTATAGTGAGCCATTATGTGTAAACCTTGTATTCATTCTTTTAATATTTTTATTCCTAGATGTTAGTGTTTTGAACCTTGTATTCATTCTTTTCTCTACTCTTACTTTTACATGATATTAGAGTTGGGTTTAAAACCTAACTTTTTGACCTAAACAATGTTGCTAAAATCTACAACAACTGTTTGAAACTTTAGCCTAAACATATGCTCTTGGAATTGATCACTAGGGAACACCTTTGCTAGAAGATTGTTGTGTGGAACGCCATTATGTTTTGGATGATAGATGAAAAGTTGCATGTGAGCTATAAGAGAAACATGCTTTTCAAGGGTGGTTATCTTTTGTGATATTTCAGCTTGAATAGAAATCTCATGTTTTGTGTTTCCTATTTCACCTTTACATTTTCATAACAGTATTACCCAACTTCTAACTACTTAGGATGTTCTTTTACTTTGTTTCTATTCCAGCATAACAAATGATTTAATTAGCTATTCAATTGTTGATATTTTCATTTGTCATAATTGGCACTTCTACTAATGGAAATGCTACTCAAGGAGTTACTACTAATCAAAATTTTGTAGATAACAGAATGAGCTTGTCGTACGCGTTATCCAAGTTTACCGATTTTTGCTCTGAAATTCTTAAGCTTGATGATGAGATTGACCATGTACTCAAGGCGCTACAAATAGCATAAGAAGTTGAATACAAACTCGCAGAGGAGTGAATTTATGCTCAGAAGAAGTATCTCCAGAACTTATATCAGCAACTCGACAAACAAATGACTGCATTGGCTTGTTGCACATGGAAAACTAGCACAAATGCTTTATTGAATGTTGTTCTGAAGGGGTGGATCAAGTAAAGTAGGATGTTGTGAAACTTGAGCAAATGAAAGAAATGTACAAAGGATTTGGACGGACGTCCAAAACAATCCTGAAGAAGCACTTTGGTTTGGAAATTGAGGACTAAAGTCCATAAACTATAAAAAATTTAGACATAGTTGAGGTAGTTCTAATACTGATGCCCATCTTACCGAAAATATCAATCCTAGAAGTCACTTTCCTGCTAGAACTAGAAGTCATCCATGCCTAGCAGTCAACTGCGCCTGCTACTGCTCGATAGAGGAAGCCGACACATAAGGTTTTCCTTCACTTAACTTGAAACAAGCTGCTCTACTCACATACCACCGACAATTCATAAGTGCTTATTAAGGGAGTTGAAGTTACCCAATTTAGAAAGGGAAATTTTTTTAGTCGAAAATATTGAGGTTGACTATTAGGGGCCCAAAAATCATATCCTTAAATATATATTTTCCCATTGAACTACCTTCTTTGAGAGTATACTTAAGGTGACATTTATTACTGAGCCCAAATTGAGATTTGGTTGTTTCATCACAAATAATACTAGTGTCAAACATCACAAAGAAGAGCACTTCTCTAAATTGTTAAACAAACTGCTCAGTTGATAGGAAATTTGATGCAAGATTTGTGCAAGAGTTGGCAACATCTTAGAGGAGAGGCTTCCCAAAGATTTGTGGAAGAAGCTACGTTTTTCAGAATAAAGGATTTTAAACAGCTTTGGGCTGTGATAGTATTGATGGACACAAGCAATTCTTCCTTTCTATATGGAGAAACCAATTTTGTTGTTGTACAGTAATATTGAATCTCTTTTGACATAAACTGGAGCTCAAGCCTAAACCAAGTTGTGTTTCAAATTTGATTTTAGGTTGATTTTTGGAATTCTACACTTGGGAATGTTATACCATACATCTATGAAAAACTTCTCATGCTTCGAAGGCCATGCAAGTCCTAAATTACAAACATCAAGGATACTTTAATAACTAGAAATGAGATTTTGTCAATGGAAATGATTAAACTAGCATATGATTGTTTAAAGCTTTTAACTTGGCTCCACTCTATCCATATAATAAACTTGAAAAGGCAATTTATGAAGAAAATGCTTTTGTCACAATGAATGAATTAAGCACATCTACTGATGATCAGTTCATATCTTATTTTGATTATATTTAAGTTAAAAAGCATATTGTATTATAAATTTACAATTGAGAATAATTTCATACTTTACTAATTTGTAATTTATTTGAATAAAGTAGAAAAAGTTTATGCAAATACTTTGGATAAAAGCGTAGTTTCTAAGTCTTTAGATAACGTTGGAGAATTTGAAACTTTTGATGATGATGGGACACAACTTCCTTCAAAAAAACAATTTTAATTTTTATTATTATTTTAAGTTGTATATTATATTCAAATTTAGTTTGATTATTAGATTTGATTTACTATTTAATTCATTATATAATAATAAACATTGGTATTTTTTATTTCAATAAAAAATTTTAATTTTACTTACTCTTATAATTTTTACTTCTTATTTATTATATACCAATTTTATAATGATTTAATATTGATTGAACTAGAGATGTCAATGAGCCAGGGCTAGGTGGCCCATGGGCCGACTTATGGCTCGACAGGCCGGAGCTGGCCAACCTTGTCCATCCTTACATATTTTTAAAAAATTTTTAAAAATGATGTCATTTTGTCGTTTCGGTCGAGTCACAGGTCAGGCCAAGCTGGCCCATGGCCAAGTTAGACAGAATAATTTTGGTCCATAACCCGGTCAACCTGGGCTAAAATCGGGCCGGACAATCTGAGCCAAAATTGACATTTCTAAATTAAACTTTAAACTTTAAATCTTTCCTTTGACCAATTTAATCTCTAGTTCGTTTTTAAAAAATATCTATCATCATCTGAGTACTGAGAAGGAAGCTGCTACATCCTGCAAAACGGTCGGACCATAAAACCTGAATAGGCCTGTCAGATGTTGGACCTAGACCAATAAGTCCAAGAAGGATTCTCTAATAAAAGGAGGGGAGTAGAGCTTATAAAGAGGGACTTTAAGGCTGAAATTGCAAATATAGCCTATAGGTCGTCCGATAAAAAGATTACGACTTTCTTTTCTTTGGGAATAAAAGGAGGCTTGTGTCGTTCGACTCATTACTCTACATTTGTTTCTACCGGCAAGCCACTTGATATAAAAATCATTTAAGCTTGTGCCTCCATTTAAAATTAAATTGTAAAATTTATTAAGTAGGACCTTTGGTTGCATTATTGCAAACTTCCTATATTTGACTAATTAGTAGCGTGGAATAATCTATCAATAATTTATTTTATGATTTGGAAACAACGTGGCATGATGTTATAATTCATGTCAAAAATATTAATTTAGATGGTAAACTATTTTCTTCCCTAGTAAAAACAATAGCTTCGAACTCGAAAGATCCCGGAAGTGTTTAATTAATTTGCTCACAAGAAGATCAATCACACTATTAAAGAAGTAGAGTAACGAGAATATTTGCTTTGTTCAATTATTTTAATTCTGTATTATTTAATTTTATCTACATATTTATATATACTCTAGATAAATATATAGATAAGATTTAATAAAATATGGTAAAAATTTATTAATGAAAAAAAATCTATTATCATAAGTAGAAGCTACACGAGACAAAGCTTTAATTATAATTTGTTGACGACATTAATACAAACCAAAACATCATCAGTCGCACCCATATCTAGGACTCGCAAAACTCCATTTTTACCAGGTGTAACCATGCATGCCTTTAAAATCCTGCCACATTGACACCTGTCCCATCCTCATAACCATTAACCATTTCTTCTTAAACTAACACACCGCTCCCCATCTTCTACGTTATTATCTTCCTCTTTAATGGCTGACCGTGCGTCGACCCGAATAGCCACAACAGCCACCACCAACAATCATCTAAGAACCAATGATTCCACATTTTTATACAAACTCCAAATCCATGCAGCAAACTCAACCCAACTCATGGGAATCTTAACCTTTCTCATCTCTAGCTCCATACTTCTGTTTCTCACCGGCGTCGTTGTCACCCTCACAGTCCTGGGGCTTATCTTCTTCACTCCTTTGCTCGTTGTGTCAAGCCCCATATGGGTCCCGATGGGCACAGTCCTCTTTATAGTGACCTCAGGGTTCTTGTTACTTTGCGGGTTGGGTTTTGCGGTGGTGGGAGGATTGTCACGGATGTATTGGTATTTTAGAGGGATGCAGGTACTCCGTTCGGACAGCGTGGACTATGCCCGAACCCGAACCTACGATAAAGCGAGCCATGCGAAGGACTATGGTGGATATTTGCAGAACAAGGTGAAGGATGCGGCTCCTGGTGCATGAAACTATGCCCGAACCCGAACCTAAGATAAAGCTAGCCATGCGACGGACTATGGTAGAGAGTATGGTGGATATTTGCAGAGCAAGGTGAAGGATGCAGCTCCTAGTGCATGAAGTTCTAAATTCATGGTGGCTGTGGTGAATTAGGTTGGATGTTTGCTCCTGATTTTGTTAATTTATAATGTTGCAACACAGTTCTTTTATGACAGATGAGGAGATCGGCTTTTTTGCTTGATTGGTAACGAATGAAGCATGGCATAAGAGTGGCATACTTTAGGTAGTTTATTGGTCTAATTACTTGGCTTTATTAAGAGTTAAGTTAGAATTAAGTTATCATCATAAAGGGATGCTTTTGAAATTACAATTTCAACTAGAGAAGACTAAATTAAAACCCCTTTTACAAAATTCGTCGTACACAAAAAAATTAATCCATTCAAACATGGGTTTTCTATTTACGCGATAAGTTGGCATGCACAAGTTAATAAGGTTGTGTAAGCATTAAACTATAACATAGAACATAGGTGAATGATTTGTGTAAGCATTGAACTTAATAAAAAGCATGTAATGTAAGGGTCTTGTTAGCTATTGTTTACACATGTCGTTAGGCTTTCTCTCTTTACAAACTGTCATCTCCTAAGTAAGAAAAGGAAAGCAAAAGATCAGGGTTATGAATTCTGAAGCGAAAGCAAACATATGATAATTGCAAATTCAAGAATGCTATTTAATTAATGTCAATATTCTAACCTTGGTAAGCTTCTTCTAAAGATAACTTCAAAGAAATGAACATATACCTATTCATAGACTTTGATACATGACCTTTCCTCTAGTTGAATTTGGTAGAAATCAAATGAACGCGGAAGGTGTGATACATGGCAAACTTCATAGAAGTTTTTAAGCTATCAGTGTGCGATGCGACATTAAGGAGGTCAACTCTGAACAGACGTAGATTGTAATAGACGAATTTATGCTTGATTTGAAAATTAGTTCAAGTACAGCATCAGAGAAGAAGACGTGAAACTCAAATCATTAAATGTGCATATTACAGTTTCTTGGTGTAATAGTTATCTATAGGTTTGGGGAGCAATTAATATTTCACCAACCACTAACTGCAAAGTCTCATATGTTCAAACGATGCACTCAAAGTTGTCATCCAAAACTTGGATGCATCGATCATAATCTTACAATCGACTATTAAGAGTTTAATATCCATATAGTCAACATTCTAATCAATTACTTGAATTTTGTAGTGATCCACTCAAAGTTAATTACTATACGATGATAAAACGCTGCTGCATCAAGAGAAATGGTGCACTTCCTATTAATGAAACGGAGCGTAGCGAGGGACAGGTAGAAATTCAAGTGAAGCAAGACAAAGGGCATGATGGGAATTGTTGTTAGAATAAAAAAATGAGTATAACTGTTTTTCTTCTTCCTCTCACTGTAACTAAAACAATATATACGTCTTCTTGTTTTAACTGAAATAAGAGAGAACTTCAATAAGAATTTTCTCGTTCTTTCTCTGATTTCTCATGGTATCAGAGCAGTTTTCTCAAAACCTAGCCAAACACCATTTCTTGAACATTAGAAACTAAAGTGATCGATGATGGAGGATATGTCCAGTCGAAGTGACGGAAGTCAAACAATAAGAAACAATCAAATGCAAATTTCTCCATCTGATAATCCAGAAGCGTCTTTGGTGGCCACACCATTGATAGGAAGCAACTATCGTACATGGAAAAGAGCTATGATGATTGCACTTGGAGCTAAGAGGAAAGCCGGATTTGTAGATGGATCAATGCCTCAGCCAATGCAGGGAACTGAGGAATACGCACAGTGGCGACAATGTGATCTAATGGTAACCTCGTGGATCTTGAACTCCATTTCCAAAGAATTAATTGGATCTTTTCTTTATACGGAGTCAACGAATGAACTTTGGAATAGATTAAAGGAGAGTTTTGGAGAAAGTAATGCTCCTTTAATCTATCAATTAAAAGGAAAGATAAGGAGTTGTTTGTGTTTCAGTGCTTTTCCGCGGTTGATGGTTTTGGTTGAGAAAAGAAGTATCGAAACATAAACAA
>JAOQMM010000007.1:10175815-10185986 GCA_027563515.1 Erythroxylum platyclados
TTTAGCAATTAAATATAATTAATTAAAATATATTAAAATTTGATGTAGAACAAAAATTTAACAAATTTTTATTTCTTTATATTTTTAACAAACCAACCATTGTCAATGGTAATAGTAATCATTCCTTCCTCTTAACCAACTGTTGTAATTATAATAATTATATCCATTATCATTTCTCACTATATTCATTTTCATTCATATTATTATTCTCTCATGTGAACCAACCGCTCCCTTAAATGTCTCAAGTTCATAATTCTATTTGGCACTTTTCCTAATCTATGCTTTCGCCTTTTTATGAAAACAAAAACTCAATTATGGTAAATAAAATGGTTCTTTATAAAAATATTAAAATTTACTAAATTTCGTAATTCTAGTTCGAATTTTAAAAAGTAACAATAAAATACTAAAATATTTTATTTTTTAAAAAATAGCCTAATATTAGTCTTTTATTAATGTATTGATGTGATATGTCACATCACTTATCATTTTTTGTTATGTGGATAAAGTGCGAATTTTATTTTTTTATGTTATTAAAATATAACTTTTAAATAAAAATAAATTATAAAAATACTTAATTTTCTCTCTTTCCTTCCCTTGACACTTTTACTGTCACCAACACCATATCAATGTATTGAAGGCCTTAGCATATCAGGTGCTTACCTTAAGTTCTGCAAACCCCATCATAGGTTATAAAAGTACTTCTCAAAGAAAGAGGTTGACAAAATATTCTGTCATAACACTGACAAATGGTGCTAGTTGACATGAAATGCAGAAAACCTTATTGTGTTGCATAAAAACATCACTTCTAGAATTAATAATATAGTTCATTGATGGTTTTTGAATCTCTAGAACCAAATTGAACCTTGTAGTTTTGGTGGTTGTGTTCTCTGACTTCCTACCATTTTCTTACCTTTATGGGCTAATAAAAGAAAATATTTCTTATTTGCCAACAAATGCTTCTTATAGTGTTGTTCTTGTTTGGGTGTCATCAAACTTATATGTTTAAGAACGCATCAATCAAATTAAGAAAAATTGTTGAAGAGAATCTTCAGCATAGGTAAGAAAATTTACTCGTGCTGAAGATTAAGAATAGAGATTATTATTATCATTACTTTAATCAATAGTTTACTTGTTCATCAGCATTGCTGCAACAATGAAGGGACAATGAGGCTTTTATATCTAGTCATTGCTTCTATTAATATGATGACTATGAAAACGATCATCAGTGTAGAGGCTGACCTAAAAATAGTAGGTGCAATCATATAAGTTGCCAAGTCTTTTATTTATATTATGTTGAAAGTTAATTTTAAAACCATGCCTAGACTAAATTGTCAAGACCCAAGATATATGAGTGTTTAAGTTAATTGTTAGGTGTTTAATTATGTTTATGTATTGGTTATATAATTAAATATAGTTCATATATTGATTTATTTGAGTTCATTAATAGGTTTATGTACTTAGATTTTAAAGGTCATCTTTTGTGCCTATAAATACCTCTTTGTACTATAGTTAAAATCAATTAAGTGAAATACAACCTATTTCTCCTAAACAATCTTCTCCTTTCTAGATCTTTTTCTCCTCTTAATAAAGTGGTATCAGAGCTCGGTTATTCTTTAAGAAATGGGAAAAAAATAATGGGGTATACTCATTTTAATTTCCTTACTTCACAAAAGAAAATTATGGAGATAAGGTTGAAGACGTTCAAATGGTAGAAAAGATTCTTCATACCTTGACCCCAAAGTTTGATTATATGGTTTGTGTCATTTAGGAGTCTAAAGATCTAGAACCGATGACACTTGAATAATTAGAAGGCTCCTTGCAACCCTATAAAGACAAGATCAAGAGGAGGCAAAGTGAACCTTTGTAGAAAGCACTTAAAGTAACAGTTTTGTTAAAAGATGATGATAGACAAGTAGTCAAAGAGGAAGATGACGAGGACGTGGTGGAGGATATGATCAAGGTCAAGGTCGAAGAGGAAGAGGTAAAGGAGATTATAACAACGTCAACAATGAATATGAATAATCACTCATACAGGGGTCGGGGAAAATCAAGAGGAAAAGGAAGAGGAGGTCACAGTCCTACATAGAACAAGAGGAGGTATGATAAGTCTAATGCTAAGTGGTGCCATAATTGTTATAAATTTGGGTATTATTCTAGGGAATGTTACACTGCACCTAAATATGTTGAGGAGAAATTCAATATTTTTTATGACAAACAAAGATTCAAAGAGTCTACTTTGTTGTTATTGCTCAAAGATGATGAAAGAAAGGATGAAACTTCATGGTTCTTGGCTAATGGAGTAATTAATCACATATGTGGAGATGAAGGAAAATTTATGGAGCTTGATGAAAAGGTGGAAGGTAGTGTTTCTTTAAGAGATTCTTCAAAGATCCAAAATCGTAGGAAAGGTAACATTATAATTTCTTCAAGAGATAAAAGCCACAAACTTATCACTGACATCTACTATGTACCCAAATTGAAAAGCAATATTTTAAGTCTGGGGCAACTTTTTGAAAAGGGATATAAAATCCATATGAAAGGTTATTGTCTTTAGCTTATACATCAACATGCTTAGTTGATTCTAAGGTGTTTATGTTGAAGAATAGAATGTTCATATTAAATATCAAGAAAACTGAAACAACATGTTTCAAGGTGGATGTGAGAGATGAAGCGTGACATTGGCATATTGGATTCGAACACTTGAACTTTGGTGCACTCAAAGCTTTAAGAGATAAATACATGGTGGGAGCAATACCTTCCATTAACCGCCCATATCATTTGTGTAAAGCATGTCTACTTGGCAAGCATTCAAGAAGGAGTTTTCTAAAAAAGGCTATGACAAGAGCATTTGAACTACTTTAACTTGTTTATATCGATGTGTGTAGACCAATCAAGCTATTATCATTGGGTAAAAATAGATTATTCTTATTTTTCATTAATAATTATAGTAGAAAGACTTGGGCCTATTTGCTATATCATTGGAGTTTGAGATGACGAACATAGGACTAATGACATACTATTTGGGTTAGAGGTAAAGCAAATGAAAGATGAAATTTTTATACAAAACAAATATTGAAGAAGTTCAAAATGCTTGATTGTAATCCATTAAATACACCTATGGAATATGGAGTAAAAATGACAAAGTTTGGTGATGGAGATAAAGAAGATTCCATTGTATCCAAAAGCCTTATTGGATGCCCGAGATACTTCAAATCTACAAGGATATATGTTTTATTTGTAGTTGGGGTGGTACGTTGTTTCATGGAAGTACCCACTTGTACTCATATGAAAGCATCTAAGAGAATTCTCCACTATATCAAAGGTATAATTAATTGTGGGTTGCTCTATACATCATTTGTTAATTTTAAGCTTGTTGGATTTTGTGATAGTGATTTTATAGGAGATCTTGATGGTAAATAAAGCACAACTAGTTTCATATTTTTTATAAGTGATTTTGCTATTACATGGAGTTCAAAGAAGTAACCTATTGTGAGTTTGTCAAGTTGTGAATCTGAATATGTTGTTGCAATTTCATGCACTCGTTGTGCTATTTAGCTTAGATGACTATTGAAAGAACTTCACTTGCCACAAAAGGAAGTAACTAAAATATGCGTTGACAACAAGTTTGCACAAACATTGGCCAAGGACTCAATTTTTTATTATTAGAGTAAACATATAAATACAAGGTATTATTTTATTGTAAAGAACAAAGTGGAGCCCAAACATGTGAAAACTAATGATCAAGTTGTAGATATTTCTACGAAATCACTTAAACTTGAAATTTTTTAGCACTTGAGAATAAGATTTAGAGTACAGAAGAAAGTTTCAAATTGAGGGCGAGTCTTGAAAGTTAATTTAAAGCTATGTCTAGAATAAATTATCAAAATCCTAAATATATGGGTGTTCAAGTTAATTCTCAAGTGTTCAATTATGTTCATGTATTGATTATATAATTAAATATGGTTCATGTATGGTTTATTTGGGTTCATTAATAGGTTTATATATTTAGATTTTAAAGGTCATCTTTTATACCTACAAATACCTCTTTGTACTTGAGATAAAATCAATCAAGTGAAATACAATCACTTTCTTTAAACAATCCTCTCCTCTTTAAATCTTCCTCTCCTCTTAATTGATTCATTTGGAAGTGGCTTAGCCAATAGAAGGTATTATAGTGGGATTACTACTTGGTTGTTTTTAGTGATCATTAGATTAACTTTCAAGCTATTACATTATGATTTATTTCTATGAACATTCAATAGCCTATAAGTTATAAACTTACATGTTTGTTTTTTATTGTTTGAATTTTCTAATCTAACTCTAACATTAACATAAATAGGAAAGCATTGGCAGACAGAGATGACATCCTCATAAAAGATACTATCTTTTATGATAACTTCCTCATTTGTCTACCACAGCAAAGGCACATTCATGGAAGCATTTTTGGAAGATTCTTGATGTGCAAGGCATTTGAATTGACTTTCTCAAATACTTATACTTTAGCTAGTGTGCCACTGTGGCTTGTGGAAGTTGATCATATTCATTTCCTTAAGCCTGTATGAGGTAAGAGTTATTGAGTTCAACACTTGCATTTAAACGCCATATAATTACATGTTATTTTGCTATGCAATCTTAACAAAAATCTAACAAATTCCACTTCACGTTCACTATCTAGCCTGAAGCCATCATGCGTGGACTGAGGATTCCCAAGGTTATGCCAGCTACAAAAGACAAAGCTCGAAGAGTGCTTGAGCTTATGGACGCGATAAAACTACCAAATGATCGAACCTTTGAGAATAAGACAAGAAGTGGAAAAGATAGAAAACCTAACTAAATCTACAAGTTTTGTGAAGCTATAGTTGTGGGAAGTATTAAGGAGAGGAAGAAGAGAAAATAAAGATTTTTTTTCATAATTTCTATCTAAAATTTATATTTTGCTAGTGTGAAAAATAAAATTCACATGTTATTCATGTGGCAAAGATGATAAGTGATGTGACATGTTACAAGAGTAATATTAATGTAGGATTATTTTTGCAAAAAATTAAAATCAATATTTTATTATCATTTTTTAAATTTTGGATTAGAATTGTCAAATTTAAGATTTTTATATAATTAGCATAAAAAATTAAAATAAAAAGAAATAAATGGAAGAAGATTATGTGCACTTAGTCAGGTGTGCTCGTAGCTAGGTAACGTAAGACGAGAGGATGATGTAACTCGAAAAAAAGTTAAAGAAGAACGTGGTTACGTCAACGCCCAGTGGCAACTTGGAGGGCCCAATCAAATTCCCAGAAGCCAAGAGTCATATATAGTAGCCTTTAAGAAAGTGGAAGTCCAACGATGGACTCAGTTGGCAACTTGGAACAATGTTGCGCGATGCGGGACTGACCAAGTCTTTTGATGTTTCATTGTGTTTTCAAACCACAAAAAATTCGCTGGTCTTTTCTATTTGTTTATGCAAATGGAAAACTTGTTTGTTTGAATTCTTTGATTTGAATTGATTGACCTGCGTTTTATAGTGGAGATCCATTAAAACATATATAGAATAGAGCCAGTTAGTCCAATTCTGCTCAAGACTAGGACTTCTATTCATGGAAAAATGTTTTTCCATTAAACTCTTATTCGTCAGATAAATTTTCTATAATGTGTGAGAGAAATTTTAATTTTTTTAATCATTTTTATTAAATTCATTTTTTATGTCAATCCCTTTTCATACTTTTTGAAAACTAAAATTGTTGAATTTTTTTAGTAGCTGCTGATATAATCCTTGTGGAAAGGGTCAAGAGATGATGACGCCAAAACTTTACAAGGAAAAAAGGGCGAAAACTTTTAGGGATAAATGAAAATTAACTAAGAATGTGCTAATCAACTAACAATCTACTACTCAATTAATTTTACTCATTCTGAATTAGTATCTCCTAATATCCGGATATTTATTAAGCTAGTAAGTATCGAGAAGGCATTAGATCCTTTGTTTCAAGTACCCTGTTTTAACTTTGTTTTCACCCCAAAACGACGTTATTTTATATGTAAACAAATATAAAATGATGTTGTTTAGAAACAGAAATAAGGTTAAAATAGAGTAATTGGAACAGAAGATCTGACCAAAGAGAATGATGCATGAAGTATCTCCACAGAAACCAAAGCAAAACATACCTATACAGGTAATTTCAAAGTATATATCTTTTTTTACGATTTAAATTATTTTTAATTTTTTAAGCAAACCTTATGCTTTATTAAATTGACATACAATAGAATTAATATAAATATGTTTTCAATTATGTCAATAAAACTTTTACAAAATAGATATTTGTGTCTATTTAATAAAGTATAAAATATTTTTATACTGCCAAAATTTCTTTGAGAAATCACTATTTTTAGTCCTATATTTTTTCTTACAGTCCGGTTTCCAGAGGTCAATGTGAAGAGAAAGGAAGTGTATAACACCAGATAAGTCTTATTGACTAATGATGGTCTTATAGTGATAATTGAAAAGTCAGGTCGTATTGAAAGTAAAACCTAATATTTATCATCCACAAAATAGTTTTAATTGTATGACTTTTGAAGCGCGGAAACAACACGCTTCACAGACTTCTGTAAGGAAGGAACCATTGAGGTCAATGGATGCTACATGATTCCTATTCTAATGTTTCGGCCTCAACTTGATTGAATAGACATTTACTCCAAACAAGTTAGAAGCGCCAATATTGTAAAGCTTTCAATGCCAAAAGGTTTCGTGATACAAGCATCCATCGTACCCTATCTCACTTCCAAACCTCCAATTTAGTCCTTTATTTTATTGAGCCTTTATAACTAGAATTGTTCTATTTAAGAAAATAATAAAAATAACAAATGTTCCATAACATAATAATTTAAAACGTTTAACAAGTTAATGTGGTGCTTGTATGTAAATTTACTTAGAATTTTAGTCCAATTTAGTCCTATAAAATTATTTCCCTTAAAGCTCAATGAAATAAAAAAATAAAATATTCGTTTTATTTTATTGTGATTTTTAGATTTTTATTTTGTTCTCAAATATACTAAAATGAACCTGTTCAATTAAGTTTTTGAATTCTATTTTTGGTTCTATTTACATAAACAATCAATTAAATTTTAATTTTGTCTAAAAACATAAAATAAAATGAGGAAATGAAAATAAAAATTATAATATAAAAATATAAGTAAAACTAAATAACTTCTAAGTTGATAAAGGTTCAACGAAAAAAACACAACAATTTTAATTTTATATGTGATGAAAGACTAGAAAGCAAGTTAAAAATATTAAATTAATTTTATAGTTATTATAATAGAAAAATATAAGTAAAATTAAATGACTTCTAAGTTGATAAAGGTTCAACGAAAAAAACACAAAAATTTTAATTTTATAGTATCTTTATAACTTTTATATGTGATGAAAGACTAGAAAGTAAGTTAAAAAAATATTTAAATTAATTTTATAGTTATTATTTTATTTAATATGTTATAGTCATTTTAAGTTAACTTTACAAGGAGTAAAGTTAGTTTGATATGAATTAATTGACTTGCGAGTCATACATTATTAGAATTTTAAAAAAGTTTTTTTTGAAAAAATTCATTAATAAAGCAATAAGATCATTAGCATGTTAATACAACCCCACTAAAAGTAGGACAAAAATAGACTTTTTGACCGAAATTTTTAACCCACTTGCAAATTTCAATTCACACATGTGCTTTCCAGAATATTCCCAATTAAACCTAAGTTGAGCTATTGTAAAGGGAAGAGGGCTTCTGGAAATAGACTCACTGAATCTATAAGCTTTTGCATGATCCTCCCCGCCTCTCCAGACAGGTAATTCCTTTACAATTTGCATTGTGATTGCTTAGTTACCTTGCCTTCCATATAATTGCATGCCCTAGTTCCATGTTTAAGTAATTCTCCACGAAGATGCTAGATTAAAGCAACATTTCTAAATCCCATGAGAACATAGGAGTTTCTTTATAATTTGAAATTACAGTGAACAAAACTTCATCTCTGGTATGTGATGTATTCTAGAAGCACATGAGATTCCTCTCTTGCATATCTCCTTAACGGAGGAGGCGAAGGAGATGACATAGATCCCTATTGTAGAATTAGGTATATTTTTCAGCCTTAGAAGCCAATTAAGAGAATCCATAAGCGTACTGCATTTGACACCAAACACAACTCTAGGATTTTCTTCCATATGAATTGGGAAAAATCACATAAGAAGAAAAGATTATTTCTGGACTCTTCCTTCCCTTCACAGAGTATGCATATAGAGTTAGTAAGAAGGTAGTGCATCTGTCCAAAGTGCTCAGTTTATCCAAAGTTCCTAGCCATAGTGGGAAGGAGTAGCTAAGCATGAGTGACTTATGCTAGATTATAAGGAACCAATCTACCCTGATATTATCTTGGTCTAGCCAATCCCTAAGTTTTGAGATATTGAATTTGCTAGGAGGTTGGTTAAGACATTGAAAGGTATCCCGTCTTCTAACATCAGGTTGATAGTTGGGAATAAAGTGTTGCAAATCCATAAAAAAGCTACTCCATTAGCCATCTAGGATAATTGAGTTAACCATAAAGTGGGCATGAAATCCATTCTAGTAGTGAAGAGCCTGTAGAATTCTACTTAGGGGCCCCTTACTTATCTAATTATCAAACTATAAGAAAGTCTTTTGTCCATTTCTAACCTTACAAAGGACAGTAGGTTCTAAGGTAGCCCTTAATTTCAGTAACTAAGTCAGGAACTATGAGAAAGTAGCTTTAAGAGGAGTAGACCACAGACTGTTCTCTTTGAGGATATAAATATGGAACTATCTAATCTAGAGTGATTTTCTTCTCCAGTAAGATACTTCATAGTTTTTTAATTAAGGCAATTCTATTAAAGGTTCCAATAAAGGCCAATCCCAGTCCACCCACCTCTTTTTTCTTGCCTACCTTTATCTATTTGACTTTCACAAAATGACTATCAAAGTTTAAATTTCCCATAGAAATCTTCTAAATAGATTCTCAATAGATTTAATGACTCTTTTGGCTAGTAACATGTGGAAGGCCAGTAAATATGTAGGCAATTCAAGATTGATTTTATAAGTTGCATCCTCCCTCCAAAAGAAAGGAGCTTATTAGTCCACATGCTTAACATTCTCTAGATTTTTTCTACTAAGGGATAACATTCAAAGAATTGTATTATTCGAGTAGTAATGAGAAGTCCCAAATCAGTTAAGGGGCTGATATGTGCTTAATTGATTGTATATTTATTCCCTAATATTTAGCGATTATTGTTATAGAATTGCTTAATGTACTCACTTTAGTTTATATTTGATTTTAGGTACAATTTGGACGCAAAGAAATTAAAGTGAGTTAAAAGTACGACATTTGGGTCATTTTCTGAAGATTAATTTTCACCTGTCTTCATGGAACAAGAAGAAGAAGATTAAAGCAAGAAGAATACAAGAAATTACAAAGAAAGATGAAGATGAATGCTGAAAACGTTAGTAAGGGCTGAAACAAAAAGTGGAATAGTTGTAAGATGATCACATGCATCACGTTACCAATAGAACAGCTGTCCATTTGCCACATTTTAACATAGATTTTGACAAAGAAAGGGTGGTGGTGTGTGACGTGAGAGGGGCTGGAAATGGGCAGAAACATGACAAAGAGGCAGCTTGAATGGATCGTCAAACTCCTCAGGTTAACACACCTGTCCCACTCTCATTTGAAGCTAGCCTTTAGAGCATAAAAAGGAGGTCACAACAGCAGCATGATGGACGGCAGCACACAGGTTGGAAGCGTGAGCAAACGTCGAGCCAGGAGAAGAAGAACGACGTGGCATGCAGGGCTTTGGTCAAAAACACAGACATAGAAATGAGATGGGATAATTAAAACGCTAGCATCTCTAGCGTTAAATGAACGCAGCTCCAGCTAACGTTAAAACGCTAGCATCTCTAGCGTTTTAACGCTAGGCAAAAAAAAGCTGCAGGGACGACGCCAGCGTTTTACGCTAGCGTTGCCATTAAACGCTAGCGTTGCCATTAAACGCTAGAGGGTTTTAAAATAAAAGAGAACAGAAGGAGGAGTGGCAGAGGGGTAGCGAGATAGAGGCAGCAGCGTAGGTTTTCGTTTTTTGGGAGATAGCGGATAATTCAGAAAAATATAGAGAGTAGCGATAGAGAA
>JAOQMM010000007.1:10186086-10197380 GCA_027563515.1 Erythroxylum platyclados
ATTACTGTATAATTAAAATTATAATGAGAACATAATTATGTGATTGAATTTGTACTTGTGTATTACTTCTAAATAGTTCCTAGTTGTAGTTTCATTAAAACAGGATATTGATGAAATGGTAAAACTAACACACGTTATGTTCTTTCTTATAAAGAAAGTAATTGATCTCATAAATTAAAATACAGAGATACTTAAATAAACATATAGGTCCTTATTAGAGAATAAGTTCTCAGAACTTACCTAATTATGAGGATCCCAAATGAAATATTATTTATGTGTTCGTGGATTTTCTCATTATGATGGTTGTGCAATTAATCCTTAAACTTGAGATTATCAATGTATCTCATATGAGAATTATTATGTTTTGACGCTACTTATGATCTATCCTATTTAGGGCAGCTCAGTCGGTAGTACTTGGATATAGTACAAACTATATCAAGATAGTTGAGTATGTCAATAAAAAATTCATCACTCTAAAGTAATTAGAGAGAATGTTCTACTGTTCTTAATTAGTAGTGATGAATTCTTTGGCTATCGTAAATTGAAATTTTGAAAAAGTGTTTTCAAAAATAAATTATAAATCAATTACTAATTAGAAAAATGCATATGATTGGATTCAAAAGAGTAGATACTAAATCTATAATATGTCCAATTAAAACATTGGATAACAAAAGGATTAAATTATACATCATAATTATGTATAGACAAGTTAAGTAAAACCACATTGACATTCCCAATATTTGGGTGGTTATAACATATTGCTAGATGTCAATCTTGATTTATGATTATAAATTATTTAATTGTAGAATTAAACATAAATTAAAAGAAGTTTTAATTTATCTAATTCTAACTATAAATTAGAATTATAATTTATAATCATTTTCAAAATGTTAGGAACTAATGAGTCACATATAAAAAGCAGTTTAAAAAAAATTAATTTCTATTAAGTTGTACTTAACTGCGAAGTTTGAGAAACTCTAGAGATCAAATATGAGATATTTGTTTTCATTAAAATTAAATTAAATTATAATTAGAGTTTGAATTTAATTATAATTGAAATATTTAATTTTAATAAAAATTAAAATCTAATGCTATTTCTATTTAAAGGAATAAGCGCAAAGAATCTAACACTCCTGCTAATTTCCTCCCAAAGAGCTTAGTGTCTTTTTACTACTCTATGGAAACCGTTAGAGGCTAGACGTGTGAATTGCTCGTGGTTGACACATCGAAAAGGTTTCAACAGGATCTTTAAAATAGGTATGGTTCCTTTATTTTATGATTCATATTTTTGAAGTTATTCAATTATTTTGATCCGAACGGAAATTGTAAAAATTTTATTTTCTATTACATCTTTTGATTCAATCATGGTTGGTTTCCAATAATGTTATCAAAGCTTCCTTTAATTGTTTAACTTGAATTAATTGCTTGATTGTTGTTTATTTGATAAAAATCAAGGCTGAAAACCATGTTTTAATGAATTAGGTTTATGATTTAATTAATTCCCAAATCTGATTTCTAGAAATTTTTGTGTCGTGCCTCCTTTGCTTGCATTCTGCTTCTGTAATAACTATTCTATTATTCATGAATAATACCACGTATCCCTCTTGTCACTTTGCTTTTGGAAAGCAAACATGCATGTCCTTACTCCCCTTTGCTTTTAGCTTCTGGTTGATTTGTGTTTTTGAAAACAATTTTGCATGCCACTCTAAAACGAAATAGGAAATGTTTGTCTCCAAATCAAGTTCTAAGTTTGTGTGATAGAATGATTGTCTGGAATATGTTATTTGATTTGTGATAGGTTGAAAGTAAGCATCGGGGACGTATGAAACGTCCCTGATACCATTAAGTCAACACCAGCGTCACTAGTAGGTGCTAGTGAAGAGCTTTTGCCACGAGCAGCAACTGTCGCTACTGGTTGATGGCCTCAGAATCATTGGTGAAGAAGCGATAAAGGCACAATGGTTAATGGGGAAACCATGGCCAAGAAAGAAGCAACATAGATGGGATAGCAGTTATCAGAAACCTTTGCCTACAATGACATAAAACCAAGAGGCAGAGACCATGCGAATCAGAAGACATGTTACAATGAAACCCTAATCTGCCAAAGCAATGGGACACGTTTAAGAAATGCGACCTTTATGGGGCCAGTGTTTGGAGGACAGATGTTGCACGTTCTTTGGTGCGTGTAGTTCATGTACCAAATAGTCCCTACACCTTTTTCATTTTAATTTTTATTTGTTTTAAGCCTTAATTTTATTTAAATTGATTTAATTGATCTAAATTCCAAAAAATTTTAAGAAGTGTTTTACTAAATGTTTGAAAAATTGTTTTCAAAGGATTATTTTTATTAGGAATATTTTGGAATTTAATTTAATTTTTCAAAGAGTTGAACTATACAAATCAATAATTAGAATCAAGCAAAAGGTTTTAAAGGATTTCTTTGATAATTTGATTATATTAGAAATTACTAATATAATGAGATTATATTTTTTATGAGACCAAAATTTTTTAAATTTTAAATCCCTCAATTAAATATTTACATGTTAAGAACATGGTTATTTCCTTCCATTATTTAAGAATAAAACTAAAGTTCTATTTTTTTTAATGCTTGTTAAGTAAATTCAAGGAAAATTTAATTCGAATATGTTTTATCTTAAATGAATGAGTCCTACTTAACTAATTTTATATGATTTAGATGAGTAAACTCATAATCATATGAATTTAGAGGCAAGGTTAGGAATAATATATGATATATTTTGGCAAAGATTTGTCACCTAATGAATCTAAGAGTCATATAAGATATAATTGATAAAGTTGCTATCTACCTAATTTTGGGTAAACTCAAGATCAATTATTTTTGAAAATTAAAATATCGGGAATAATCAAATATTTATTAAAGTCCTTATTATATTTGATTTTATGACATAAACTAATACTTCCTATGTTATGTCTTTCAGTTGTTAGAAGAAGATGAATACTGACTTATCAATATTAAGCATCTTAGATGTTAATAAGCTTACTTGATCCAATTTAACGGAATGGTTTCGAAGCTTGACAAGTGTTTTTAGGTAAGAAAAGAACATTAAAAGAAAATTACAAATTACCGACGAACAAAATTTTGTAGTAAATTAGTGACGGAAATTTATTTCCGTGAATAAACTTGTCGAAAAAATGGTATTTTGCAACAAAAAAATTCTTCTGTAAAGGTGGAGGGAATTTATCTACGAAACTTTGCCGACGGAATTTGGCGAAGGAATGGTGAAAGTCGTTGTAAAAATGGGCGGAAATGGTTCGCAGTAAAAATAAGTAATGAAGTTTACCGACGGAAGAAATTTTTGTAGAGAAATTACCTACGAAAACTCCATTTCGTCAGTAATTTACCTACAGAACTATCATTTCATCAGTAAATTCAAATGATGTCAATATTGTTGTTTAAATTTAAAGGAAAATGACGTCGTTTTATTGTTAATTAAATTAAACATCTGAAGCCCTCCTTATCATTCTTCTTCATTTTTTTCTTCTTCTTCGTTGCTCCTATGTGCACTGTCTTCTTCCATCTACAGTCGTCGTTGCTCATCTTCTTTCATTCTTCCAGCAACTGCTTCCATTGTCTTGGGTTTCTTGTCTTGAGGTTGGTTGTCCACTTACTGCTCTTAGGTTAATTTTTTTGTCTTCATTTTTTATATGTGAACCGTTGTATGTTCGATGTCTTAGTGTTACTATGGATTCAGTTGTGAGGGTTTATTTAGATTGTTAATGGGTCATTGTTTGTTATTGTGTGGTTATCTCGGTGAATAATGGAAAAAGATAGTAGTTTTGAAACAAACTAGGGATGAATTTCAATAGATTACCAAGTGTTCGATGAAAGTTTTGTAAGAGGTCTCTAACATCATTTATAATGTGTATTGTTTTACTAACTTGTGATCTGTTATTTATATTAAATTTAAGTTTTTGAAAATCTAATTGCAATTTAGATTTTATTATTTTTAACTCTCCACCAATGTTGAGTATCTTGTAGATTTTAAGTATAAAAGAATATTTATAACAGAGATTTTCCAATTCAACTGTCTAGGTGTTCAAGGAGCTTTTTATATCCTTTTATTGCTCTTGATGCACAATCTTGAGGATAATATTGTTCTAGGTGTAGGGGTGGACTAAAGTTAATTCTAATTCCATTGATTTTTTGTCATTTTTATATTTTATTAGGTTATGAGTTTAGGTTCTCATTAGTATGTTTAGGTTGATGAAATACGTTTATAAATAATTTAATATTGAGATTGAGTGTTAAAAATTAAATTCATAATATAATTAAGCAGATGTTATGCAAATCTTGACTTTACGAATAATATGAAACTGAATTTGTTAAGTAAAGGACATGAGTGATCCTATAAGGACTAAAGCATTCATGAAAATTTTGTTTTCTTATGTGGATACCTTCTTTGATTATGAATTTCTAAAACTTAAATTTCATCTTTTTAAGATAACATATAAGATGCATACAAACATTAAAAATGATAAAGTCACTTAGTGTGTCCTTTTTTAGTTTAATTTAAAAGTCAAGCTCTTTCTTTGTAATCTTTCCTAAATAACCTTAAACCTAAAAAGAAAAATAAGTATTTACTCTTTAATTCATAATAATTGATGTTTTTACTTGTATTTTGATGTTTTACAAATGAGATGCAATGAAATAAGTATAGGGAAAATGAAAAAATGCATTAAAAAAGCAATGTAGAAAAGGGAGCTTGGTTATAATTCAAAAAAGAAGCAATGTTAAAGCCCTAAGTTTCTTTAGCAATTGTTTTTGTATGTTTCATTGATTTTTGCTTATGTTTTAAGGTAAAAGAAGCCTTAAATTTATGGATTTAAGTGTGCTTTGAAGTTCTTTTACTATTGGATTATGATACCTACTCCTAGTTTGTACTTATTCATAATACAACTATAAAGCCATTTATTTTTAGGGAAGTATCAGTTATCATAATTTCCTTCCTTTCTCTTATTTCCTAGGCTTTTATAGTTCTCTTATGTTTTGTACGTTAAGGAAAATGTACAAATCTATTGTAAAGGAGGGAATTAAAATATTATACTTACTATTTTTGTTATCATTAAGGAATAATTATGGGAAAATTTAACTTTTAGTGAGCATTAATTGAGGCAAGTCATTATTTTTTTTGTAAAATTAAATATTCATTAACTCAACAAGAGTATGAAGTATGTACAAGTAAAATTAAATATTCATTAACTCAATAAGAGTATCTAGTATAAAGTATGTCAAACTTCATTAAATTGACAAGATGTAATATATCATTCATTCTTATGTGGAAAACATTTTCATATTAAGCAAGTGTTGTGCTTAGTGTTTAGAGAAACAAATGAAAGAAACATATTGATCCAAGAACGGGTCAAAGAAATTGCACTAGTTCTAATGTATAAAACAATAAGATATCTATAAGACTTAGGGAATAGAATAGAGGAGGACTAGTTAAGAGAACTACAAACAAAATATTGTTGAAAACATCTAAATTTAGTGGCAGACCACCTAGATAGTTATACAATTTTTTTTCATTGTGTTTTATGTTATTGTATGCTGACCATATATAGACAAAGGCTATAAATATGACAAATTGTTATTTTCAATCTATTTATGGTTTGAATTATTATATATGATTCTGTTTTTCTTAAGTTGTTTTAATATCTCTCACATGTACAACTTTTTATTTTGTGCTTATGAGCTGTAAAAAGTGCAAGTACACTTTATTTGGATAATGAATATATGATTCCCTTTTTTCTTTTAGGCTGTATAATTTGATTATGGAAATTAGGCAACTTATATAACATTGATTACTTCTTCCCTTAAATTTTTTTTTTGAGAAATGAAATTACTTAATAAAACTAAGAGTTTAAATTGAAAGAAATGCAACAATCAAAGTTGTTATAACATAAAACAACAGCAGTAGCAAAACTACTAAGAAAACCAACACTTAATAAGGAATTAAATATAAGGCAAACGAAGACCATGTCTTTGAATATAACATTATAAAATAACTTAATTCATTGAACTAGTTGAAGATCAACCGTCCTTATATTCAACTCAGTGGAACTTTGTTAGCTATTAGTAAACCTAAAAAGAGCTTGGAACTTCCATGAACCATCTAATATGTGGTAAAAACGGAAGAAGCTTCTAAAGTGAAGTTTTGTTACCAAAGCCTGACTGCATGTCGAATGCAATTAATGAGTTATTATTTGTTCTCTAATGAATTGTATTACTGAGTTCAGGAAACTATGTTCCTGTGAAGATATCTTTTGAAAAATTGTAGGGTTCCTTTCAATCGGTATTCTATAAATCATGTTGTTGAGAGATAGCTTCAATATTAGTTCGTCCTCCTCCTTACTCCTTTTATTCTTGCAATCTCAGTTAATGAAATCTTTCCATTTGATAGTTAGTGTAATCATATTGCATGGCCTTATAACTGTACCTCAAATTTATAAAGAGAACCTGCATTTAACAAAAAGGAGTTTCTTTTTGGCTAGAGTGAAGTTAATTTCTTTTTAGTTAGATTATGTTGGTTGCTATCAGGGACTTATTACAGCTTTTATCTTGGGAATTTTTCATTTTGGCTACTTGTGCTACTTCTTGCATATCTGTACCTATGCTCAATTCAAAACTTATAAAAAAACTAGCTAATTGTTTATTCTCTTTCTTACAGTCCGTGTTCTATGTTGAAGAGCATTGATAATTGGTATTACTATATTAAAAAAATCAATTCTAGGTACCCACACAAACTTGGTCCTTAGAGATTAGTTCTTAATTTTTCTTTCAACCCATAGCTTTTTTTGTTTACTTCATAAGCATTATTTCAAAGAGAAACTTCTATAGATATGTCTATAATCACCATAAAATAGCATTTCATATGATGAGAATTGAAAGTGCTATTACTATATGAGAAAGACCTTTAAGAGTATAACTTATACGCATTTTTAGGTTTAGTTAGAGGATGTGGGTTATATAACGCTTTCTTTTCGACATGTGAGGGATTAGGAGTCCTCTTTATAGGATAGTGTAGCCTAACAAATGGTTTAGCATATGCTATGCTCTTTTAATGAAAATAGGACCTATAGTGATTTTAAAAAAATATCATGCTTCTTTATTTCTTATAAGGTCCATATTAAATGGGATTTCGAGTTCTCTTTGTGCGATAGTAGAGCCTATTAAATGATTAGCATATGATATACTCTTTTCATGAAAATATGACCTATGGTGATTTAGAGAAAATGCGATGCTTTTTTGTTTTTCATAAGGATTGATATTAAATGGGAGTAAGTATCATGCCTTTATCCTTATAAAGAGACCTATAATGATTGTGAGATTGTTTCATATCATTTTAATGAGAAAGAGGCCTATATGAATGAGAAGGAGGTTGTAAGTACTTTTGAGATGACCTTGTATAAAAATTGTGCCTATTTTTTCCTTGAGTATTATACCCTTTAGGTTTAGAATGCGATCCATACATTAATTTCCTTTTGCTTGGGACTTAGAGGATGATAGATGGGCATGTATTTTTTAGTAAACATTTAAAAAATGCAATATAATTATGTGAAGATTCAGACATAGTCTCATCATATAATTCCTTGGCCCTTATAAAAATACTCTAGGCATTCTTTAATGCAATTTCTTAACTGAAACTAATTCCATACCTATCATTAAAGTTGTTTTAAGCTAAAAAATAAACACTTGATATGCATGAAACCGATTCCATATCTCACGGGAGGTTTAAAAAATAAACACTTAATGTGTTTAAAAAAATGTTTATGCAAAAAGAACCCAAATAAAGTTAATTGTTGTCTTTTTCCATAATAATGGTTTTGCATAATAATGTTTTTTACATAATAATGGTTATGATCTTGTAAAAAATTTATATGTTATCTTTATCCATATGTGATATTACAAAAAATGGTTATGATCAAATTGAGGTTAATTGTTCTTTAAGCAGAGATCGCGACTTCAATGGCTTAACCAATATTATAAGTTGTAGTATATGAAAACATTAATAGAAAGAAAACAAAATATGCAATACATAACTTAAAACTCATGTATATCTATTAATCCTTAACTTAAAACTCATACATATCTATACCTCTGCTCAATTCAAAACTTATCAAACTAACTGTTTATTGTCTTTCTTAGAGGCCATGTTTTGTGTTGAAGAGCATCAATAATTGTCCAACCTCAATCATCTTCTTTATAATTTGCGATTGTCCGTCTATCAAGATAAGTCGTTTAACTAAGTAATGTCTACAATGTGATTGGTTTTGTATTGTTCTTTGCAATTTTACCTCTAACAATGATTACTGAGTTTTTAGGCTGGGGTTTAATAGTCTAATTTTTTTTTGGGCATTGTTTATATTGAAACATAAAGACTTGAACTTTAATGTGATTAATTCAAACTTAGTATTAACATAATAAATTCACATAATTGCCATGAAAATTCTTTGCATAATAAACCCCTAGGATGATATATAGGCTGGAAACCCGTAACGCAATTCCCGTGAGACTTATCGGTGAAAAATTCCATGAGCCTAGGATTTACAACAAGAACTTGCTTCCTTGATTCATCTATTTTAACAATGCCACGTATCATAGTGCTTGTTTAAAATCAAACTTTGGAAATGAACTTATAGGTGATTAATTCAAACTTAGTACATGAAGCTATCCAATTCTATGTTTTCTCAACAATTCACATGGCCATCTTCTAATTCATAGTTGTTTATTTAGTCCTCAAATGGTTGCTTAGTCATTTTCGATTTATATGGATGAAATTCTTTTTAGCTAGCGATAGTTTTAAGAAAGTTGATGTTATCAAAGGCTTTTCTTGGTATAACTTTCAACATTAAAGATTTAAGGCCATTAAAAATTTTTCTTGGCTTAAAGATTGCCCCATCTAGTGTTGGAATTAATATATGTAAACAAAAAAATGTACTTTTAAGCTTTTTAAGGAAACTAATTTTATTTATTGTAAATCAATTTCCACTCTTTTAATTTTAATAAAAAGTTAATAAAATAATTTGCAGGTGCTTTTTTTTTTGCTTCTTAATGTCACTTCTTATAGGATATTGGTTGGCAAATTGCTTTATTTGACTCATACTCACATATGTTGTCCATCAATTAAGTCAATATAGTGATAAGCTAAGTACAGTTCATTTGTAGGTTGCTTATAGGTTATTAACATATATTAAGGATAATAATGATCAAAGCCTTATCTTTCCTTGTAATTCTTCTGTGAAGTTGTAAGGTTCTTATGACTTAGAATGTGGTGATTATACAATCACTAAGGTGGAATTGGTTGTCATTGAGTTTTGTAATTGTGAAATCATATGGTGGGATTGGTTGGTTTCATTTTGGAGGGAAAATGATCACAGACCTGTAAAAACTTAGGGAAAATAAAGGATCTAATGATGTGTAAAGTAACGATTAAATGTTCTGTAAGATTAATATGGATACTACCATAACGATTATTATATCTAACTATGAAATTACTTTTTTAAATAACCGTTTTGTAGAAGTGAGTAATGTTGATAGATCTTGGATGTTTAGATGATTAATACCCGATGGTTTCATTAATCCTAAGTTTGTTGAGGGAGTTCAAGCTTTTATTGACTATGCATATTGCCAATTTGCATATATAGATGGTCCAAAGATCAAATGCCCTTGTAAAAAGTGCAAACATATTCATTTTCTTCCTATTGATGAAGTGAATCTCCATTTGTTAAGAAAAGGGTTTGTTCCAAACTATTTTGAGTGGGCACGACATGAGGAGCCATTAATTTGTAGCACCTTAAGGGATAATAAAGTAAACTCGTCAATAACTATGGATGGGTTTGAAGGGAACTAGATTTATAACAAATAATGTGGGTGCAACTGAAAATCCTTACATCCAAATGGTTTATGATGCAGTCGTTATACCTTTCAGGCAAATATAAAAAATCTTGAAGAAGAACCAAACCTATATGCAAAAAAAAGTTTTTGACTTACTAAAATCAGCTGACCAAGAATTATGGACAAATTGTGAGACCATGACTCAATTTTCTTCAATTGCTCGAAAATTGAACATAAAGTCTGAAGGGCATACTTCTGATCAAAGTTTTGTTAAAATTCTTGCTTGGTATAATGAATCATTACCTCCTAATCATACAATGGTTTATAATTTTTACAATATGAAGAAACTTATTAAGAGTATTGGTTTGCCAGTTGAAAATTTTGATTGTGGCAAATTGGGATGTATGTTGTTTTAGGGAGATGATGCAGAATTACAAGAGTGCAAATTTTGTTGTCAATCTAGGTTCAAACCTAAAAAGCGTACTATGAAATAGAAATTATTACCTTGGAAGCTGATGTATTATTTCCCGCTAACTTCGAGACTTCAAAGACTATATGCCTTTGATGTTACTACATCTCACATGAGAAGGCATAATGAACATGAATAGGAAGATGGAATAATGAGCCATCCATCGGATGCATTGGCATGGAAACATTTCAATAACACCTATTATGAGTTTACAGTTGAAAGTCAAAATGTTAAGTTAGGATTGTCGACAGATGGATTCCAACTTGTTGGTCAATCCGGCCAACAATATTCATCATGGAGTCTCTATAACGTGTACGAGCTTGTCTCTCCCATACTTTATAAATAACCGCATCAAATTAAGAATCCTAAAAAAATTCTTTTTGAAAAAAATAAATACATACGATAATTAAGCACTTATAACCTACAATATTTATCTAATTAATGTTAAAAAATTAATTACAAAAATAAAAAAATATATTTTTTGTACCTCAAACTCCTGATAATAAATTTCCTTTGCCGCCTTAGAGATATTCTTCCATAAGTAACCCTTAAGATCAATCTTCTCCTTAAACTTGGATGTCATATTTCTTGAACATAGTCCAGACGAAATCAATTTAATATAAAAACAATTTCATATCATTTTTAAATTTAAGCCTATAACTTAATTATAAACATATGGTGTTTCACGTATTTTCACTTACAGATTGTTGAAAATTATTATTTAAGTTCTTCCATCGACTTCCTCAACTCCAGGCTGGAGGCCGCCTCCTTCATCCGCCATGTTTACCCTTGATATCTCTATCGGTATAAGCGTGGTGGATGGTGTAGAGGTGGTGGAAGGTGTAGCAGCAGGTACGGAAGGTGGTGCATCATCTACATGTGTAGTAGCTGGAGGTACGACATCTGGTTCTGTAGCAGCTACAGAACCAGATGCTTCACCTAGAAAGTAACTGG
>JAOQMM010000007.1:10228390-10243860 GCA_027563515.1 Erythroxylum platyclados
GTTGGGGAGTTGCAGTCGATTATTTGAAGCTAGAGAGTATATGCCTGGTAATATGCTAAACGCTAACAAGCAACACAACATGCTTATAAACCTGGTGGTCGAGCAGTGGAGATTTCTTCTTCATTATTAATTAGTTTTCTCTAACAGTTAGAACTCTATTTCATTTCAGAAAATTCGAGAGTTGATGAATAGATTTTGGAGTGCAACTCTGATTCTGTTGTCAATCCATGTTTTTATAGAATTCGATGTTCAATATTCAAGGTTTCTTAACATATAACAGATAAGGATTGGTTGTATAGAAATCGAGTATGTCCAGTTTACTTTTAACAGATAAGAGATAAGGATTGTTTTTGTAGGATTCAAGTATGTTCAGTTTACTATTATTCAAGGTTTCTTAACAGCAAATTTCAATTTGTTGATTTAAAACTTCAAAATTGAAAACTACGCTTGCTAACACTTTGGCCATTTGCAGTGGATCCTGTTTTATTTTCTATCATCTGCATCATTGTGATTGCTAAATGGTCTCCCTATCAAGCTAGCAATGTAGTTTGGACCTTTTGAAGAACAATATTCCAAGTGTTTATGCCCATCTAATTACTTCACTTTTTATTTTTAAATTTTTTAATTTTACCGTAATTAAATTTAATTTGACATTATTAGAAATTATATTAACTCTTTTGATATTTGCAATGAATTTTATTTTTAAAAAAATTAAGTTAATTTTTTTATTTTAAGTTTTATATTAAACTCATATTTATTTATTATTAGTTTATTACATAATAATAGACATTGGTGTATTTTTATTTCAATAAAATATTTTATTTTTATTTATTCTTATAAATTTTACTATTATTTATTATATATCAATTTTATAGCGGTTTATTACCAGTTGAACCTTTAAACCTTAAACCTTTCCTTTAACCGGTTCGATGTCCTATCCGGTTTTTAAAACATTGGTAAATTCCAAACGCTTTCTTCTCTGAGCTGTTTTCGTGAATAAACAAGGGCCTCCAGTGCCCCCGTGACTTTCCTGCCTTGTGAGGTTGTGGGATCTGCGTAGTTCCCGAATAGAAACATCATTCATCAAATGAAGCAACGTGCACATGTTTTTAACTTAAGAAAAACATCAAAAGAAAAAATTGCTACTGTGCCAACTTCATCTATCATGCAAACCATTCATTAATTTTATACTTATACTCTTTTGATTAGTTCACCTTCGCTTAAAAATTGTTTTTTAAATACTAGTCTAATTAGTTCATCTCCACTTAAGAAAAAATTTAAAAGAGATGAAAATTTTGTGACATATCGCTTGAAATAAACCCTTAGATACAATAAACTATCTCTTAAATCTACTTCCAAAGAGTCTTCACACAAACATTCCAAAAAAAACCTTCTTGTGATTAGCTACACATGCAAGAGAATTGAATAATACCTACGTTGAAATTGATACAAATTTTTACCACCATGATCACTCTTAATATGATCCAACTTTGCAACACTATCATCAATAACCTTACACATATTAAACAAAGAAGTCAACTCCTTAAGTAGTAGAGGGGGCCCAAAATAAGGCCATAAAATAAGCAAAGGTCTCTAGGAAGACAAGTTGGAGTTTTTGTTGTCATCTACAACAAGAGAGGCGTTCTATAAGAGGTGAAAGAATATGAAAAAAAAAACTCCATTCTTGTTTTATGTGAAAAAAGTTATGTATATAGGTATATATAATAAGCCAACTTTCCAACCTAGGATTTTTAATTAAAGTAAAATATTATCTACAAAATATTCATTTATCTCTAACAATAATTATCTCTAACTAAATGTACAACAAATATCTAATTTCTAATACTCCCTCTCAAGTTGACATATAAAAAACCTAAATGCCTAACTTGCACAATAAAAATTGAAATTGTTATCAAGTGAGAGCTTTGGTGAAATATTTACATCTACTATGTGAAACGGTGACCGCAAATGTGCCATGACAATATTCTCAGCATGAAGCTACTCCCTAACATGATGACAGTCAATCTCAATATGTTTAGTTCATTTATAAACACATTATTCACTCCTATATGTATAGCTTCATTGGTCCAATGTGAACCACCATTAAATATGCTAATAAGGACTTTAACCAAATCAACATACTAATAGTTGTCGCTATTGCACAATACTCTACCTCTATCAAAGATCGACATACTATATTTGCTTCTTCATCTTTCATGATATAAGTGATTGTCAAAGCATACAAAATTATATCATCACTAATCTTCGTGTGATTGAGCATCTCACCCAATCTGAATAACAATAGGCATATAGTCTCAGGTCACCATTCACATGCAGTAGGATCCCTTATCTAAGATTACTTTTGAGGTAGCATATCACTCACATGGCTACCTCAAAGTGTTCCTTCCAAGGTGCTTGTGCAAATTGAGACAAAACATGTATTAAATAGGTAATTTATGGTGAGTAATCGTTAAGTAAATTATTCACCTAATTTAATTATTGATAAGCTTAAGCATATCTATCTCTTCACCCTCTACTACTGCCAATTTTTATCCTCATTCAATTAGAGAGTCAACAGGCTTCCCCCAAGGAGACTATTCTCTAATATTATATCCAAAGCATATTCCTTTGGCATAGAAATATTTCTTATGGTGATCTTGCTACCATGATGCTTAAGAAACACTCGAGTGCCCCTAAGTCTTTAATATGGAAGCATTTGTTTAGATAACTTTTAAAGTCTAAGCATATTGTCGAATCATTGCCCATTACTGTAATGTCATCCATATATATTAACAATCTCATAAAGACTTTATCCTTGTGATATGTGAATAACGAGTAATCAGTAAGGGACCGAACAAATCTATACCTTTTTAGAGCTATTATTAACTTGGAGAATCAATTTTGTGATGCCTAGTAGATTCCATATATCAACTTCTAAAGTTAACAAATCTTATTGCCTCTACTTGTCTTGATATCCGGAGGCAACCTTATGTAAAGCTCTTCCTTTAAATCATCGTGTAAAAAGGAGTTATTCTCATCCATTGGTGTAGCCCCTATTTTTTTTACATTGTTACTTCTAAGAAAACTTATACAAATATGAGCTATACAAATAGTGTGAAGGTTTTATTAAAATGCAAGCCTTCAATTTGAATGAATCTCTTCACTATAAGTATAGCTTATAATGATTCACTATTTCATCTTTTTTTTCATTTTATAGATCCATTTGCAATCAATGAGTCTCTTCTTAGGTGGAAGACTTTTCACCATCTAATTCCTATTGTCTTCTAAGGTTGTAATCTCTTTTAAGATGGTGTCATACTACTATGCATATATGACCACCTTAGAATAATTTTTAGGCTCCACTTTTGACGTTATTGTTATTAAGTATATTTAATGCCTACGAGAAAATTTATCAAATATTATATACGTAGTTAAGGGATAAGGAGTACCTAACTTTTTTGGAGGCTTGAAAATGGGTTCTGATTCCATTCCAGATTTTTTTGACTAAATGTTCCCAAGTGGGCATCCATCTGGGCTAATCTACTACTCAACTAAACCTGAACGCTATTCTAATATGATCTTGCAATTGGCATTATGCCTTGGCCTAATGTTCTGATCTAAATTAACAAGCCATGTACACAATATAATTATCTAGATATACTGGTCTCCTAGTCATTCTTTTTTGCCTCCTATAATCTTCTTTCACGTAGTTCTCTTAATCAATTTATCCATATCCTTCATTTGTACTCCACATTTCCTCCATCGAAGTGCTATTTTTATCTATCTCAAGATTATGGTTCAACATATTATACTTTAGCATTTGAACCTTATTAAATGAATGTCCCCAAATAATGAGTATGTCTCTTTTTGTTTGTCTAAGATATCTAATATAATATGCAAAATGAAATAAATCTTCATGGAACAAAATGCTTATAAAGAAAATAAAATTTTCAACCCTTCTTCCTATAAAGGTAGTTTGCAAAAATTGATCACCTACTTTTAGCTATAAATATGTCTTTCTATCTAGGATTATTGTGAATATAACAAAGACACCCAAAAATCTTAACATGTCTATATGGTATCTTGATATAAGATCTCATGTGATGATTTTTTATGGAGTTTGGTAGTAAGAGTCATGTCGATTAAGTAAGCCACTATAAAAAATACACTCTCCCCAAAGCTTGATCCATAAACAAAGTTGAAAATGAAGTACCCTAGCCACCTTTAAGATGTGTCTATGTTTTTCTTCCACTCTCCCATTTTGCTATGGTGTGTCAACACAACTAGTCTTATGAATTATCACATTATCCTTATAAAAGTTTTTCCTTGGTCTAGACTTAAACTCCAACTCGTTATCCCAAGGAATTCATTTTATAGTTTTTTTTTACAAATTGAGTTCTGACCTTCATAAAAAAGTCTATTAGACATCTATTGGCCTCACTCTTTTCTTACAATAACAAAACTCAAAATGCACAACTATAATCATCACAATTATAAAAAATAATGAGAATCATAAGAGATGTTACTTGATAAGAACTCTACAAATTACAATGTATCGAGTAAAAATAATTAAATTCTTTATTGTTAATCATAAGAAAAGAAAAGTGTGTCTATTGCAATCAACAACAGGCATCACAAGCCTCTTTATTTTATGAATTAGTACTACAAATTCATGGGATAAGATGTAAACTCTAACGTGATTGGTGCTCCATTCGTTAATGCCACACTATGTAGGACTCTACCATGTCTTCCTTCATTATCTTGCCTGATTTCGTAGACTTGTAGTAGTGGACCCCACTTATAATTTACCCACTCCAATCAAGTTCCTCGACATATGGTCTTATATCATACAAAGCTTATTGGTAAACGTTAATTGATAATTTAACTCATTTATCTGTTGAAATATAGATATCAAATATCAAGTTAAGTTAGGAATATATAAATATGATTCGAGATCATTGCATGATTTAAAATGACTTTACCAATATTTTTTGTCTTCGTTCTTATCCCCATTAAGCAAGTTAACAGGTATAGGTCCTTCATCATTAATACTACATAATAGCTCCAACTATCATGTATCCAAATTGGGGTTTTATGAATTTTACTCGAAAGTTTCTCGATTTTGTCTTTAGGTCGATCTAAAAGGTTTAACAATCATTAAAATTTCTCTTCTGACAAATCTAGCTTAGTGCTTTGTCTAACTCCATCATTGGTGGTCGCTTCTGATGACTGGTTGACATAAATCGTAGTGCCTAACCTCGTCTTACGTTCTAGCTCAAATGGTCTTGACCATGTCTGACACCTAACTTACCTTGTCTTCGTGTGCCCTTTTATTAACTGGAGGGAAGGTTACCAATTTATAATAATCAAAAACTTCTCTATTGAGTAAACATAACATGATAACCACTTGTTAATTATCCAATAGATATAAGCAATATAGTGACGAGAGATTTATCACCTTTTTTGACAACTTGTCTTGGTCATCTTTCAAAAGTGTAAGTATATCTCTTTTCCAAGGATTACAATCACTCTACTACTATGAATAAAAATGAAGACATATTTAGCTAAAATATCTCAACTGACTAACATAGTAGCAAGAAACTAGGAACCACAATGGTAAAATATCTCAAGAATTTATTTGTTACTAATAGACTGAAAGACTCAATAGTTTGAATGACACTGAACTTCTAACACTCTCCCTTTATTTGAACTTGGAGACTCCCATTCGAGTGCAAAAATCTTCATGCTTTGACTATGGTCGACTTTTTGTTAGCAAATCAACAAGTTGTTCACTATCCAGCCCAGTCACTTTCGTTGTGTCCTTTAAGCTTAAAGTCTTGTACCTTATGAAATCAAATTCCAAACCTTTTTAGCTGCTAAGTAACGCAATACTCTCTTACCAGATCCAATATGGTGATGGCTTGGTTGATGCATGAACCTGGAAAGTAATCTAACTGAAAAACTTATATCAGTACGAGAATGTGTTAGATATATAAGCCTTCCAATCAAGCTTCTATATAAGCTTCCACCTGCCATTCCTGTATCATCTTTTTGCTGCAATTTTTCATTTATGTTCATAGGGGTTATGGAAATATTACACTCCCCATATTAAACTTCTCTAAAGTGTCTTCAACATATTTACTTTGCGTCATAAAAATTCCAACATCTGATTGAACAATTTCTAAACCCAGAAAGTAGTGTAACTCTCCAAGATCAGTCATCTTAAACATATTCTTCATAGACTCATGAAACTCATAAATAAGAACTGATGAGGAACCAGTGTAAATCATATCATCAACATACAAACTTATTATGACAAGTTCAGTTGTACCTCACCTTTTTAAGTACAAGGTTGGTTTGTGCTTGCTTTTTTTGAACCCATTATTTTTTAAAAACTCATTTATCTTATTGTACCAAGCCCGAGGAGCTTGTTTTAGCCTATAAAGGACTTTCTTCAATTGAAACACCTTATGTTCCTCGTCTAAGCTCTCAAAACCAGGAGGTTGGCAAACATATACTTCTTGTAAATCACCATTAAAAACGCTGACTTAATCTCAAACTAGAACACTTTCCATCGTTTTTGAGCTGCAATTGCCAAGATCATTCTCACCATTTCAAACCAAGCAACTGAAGAAAACGTCTCCTCGTAGTCTTTCATGTTTATGAGCATAGCCTCGAACCACTAGCCTCACCTTATGTTTTTATATACTACTATCTGCGATAAACTTAGTCTTAAATAACCACTTTAGACTAATTACATTTTTACCTTCCGACAAGTTGTTCAATTCCTATGTCTGATTTTTTTCAATAGCCTATAATTCTTCTTCCATTGTAATCTGCCATTTCTTCTTTTCCATTGCTTCTTCCACTGTGATCGGATCCCCAGCAAATAGAACCAATGGTGACACTAACTCTCCTTTAATTTCGAATTGTCATCGAGGAATTCTGCCACGCTCACTTCTGTGTGGCTGATCTGAATTCTTTGGAATTGATTCATCGGAAGAAGACTCTTCAAATGAAGAATTCAAGCTTGACGATGGACTTGTTCTTGTTGGTGTCATGTTTTGCACGCTATTAGGTGTAAAGGTTGCTGCATCTCTTATCTTTCCATCTTCTTCTTCCAACTTAACTAAAGAACTTGTCTGCTTTGTCGTTTCCTCCCATTTCCAACTACTCAAGTCCTCAAACCCAATATTCCTTCTCACAGTAACTTCCTTAGGGCCTATTTGGTTGGATGTAAAGTTTTTAATGGAATGGTTTATAATGGAAAGGAATGTAATGTAGTGAAACGTTATTTGGGAGGGATGTAAGGGTTTATAATGTGATATAGTAAAATGTTGTTTGGAAGATAGATAGAATGGAATGACATATATGTATAATAATAATAAATGACTATTATATCCTTATATAACAAAACATATGTTAACGCTACACACTCTCCGTCCTTGTCTCCTCGCCTACTGCTCCAACTTGGTTCTCCTCACCTTCTGTCTCACAGTTTGCTCAATGCCTGGTGGTTAAATGTGACTTGTGACTTGTTGCAATTCACGGTTGTTACTTATTAGTCACAACCGTTAGTTGGTCACGACGTGACTTAACATGTCACAACGGTGATGGTTGTCAGCAAACGCAATGTTGTCCGCGACGAGTGAGACGACACTCGTGCAATGTTGCCGGAGATGGCGCTTTTCAACTGCTGACACCTACTGTCTTGCTTGGTATTGGGGTAGGGTATATTAGGTATTATATATGTATCATTTTACATTCCATCATAAACCCCCTGATTCGGAGGTTTTTCATTTTCACTGTTTAAAATGGAATGGAATGTAATATGAAACCCTCTGAAACTCTCAGCTTCTATCCCATTCCATTTCATTTTATTATAAAACCTCCTCCCAAACGATGAAACTATATTATATTCCATTCCATTCCATTATAAAACCCTCAACCAAACAGGCCCTTACTTTCTGGATCATAAAGCCTATAAGCTTTCGACTGAACATAGTACCCAACAAAAATGTGTTTCTTTGATTTCTCTTCAACTTGTGCCTATGACTTGTGAGTAAGGCATAACAAATACAATCAAATATATGCAAGTGACTTACCAAAGGTTTATTTCCATAGCAAGTTTCATACGGATACCCAGACTGCTTTTATAGGAGAAATATTTAAAAGATACACTGTAGTAGCTACTCCTTCTGCCCAAAAAGGAATAAGCAACCTCTTTGCCTTCATCATAGATCGAGCCATCTCCAAAACGGTTCGATTTTTTCTCTTTGCTACACCATTTTGTTTAGGCGTATATTGGATAGTAAGCTCTCTCTTGATGCTATGTTCATCACAGAAATTGATGAACTCTTTTGAGAGGAACTTGCCTTTATGGTTTGTTCGCAGAGTCTTTATGTTCTCCCACTTTGTTTCTCCACCAATGCTTTGAATTTTTGAAGTGTTCGAAAGTCTTTGACTTAAACTCCAAGAAATAGACCCAGCTCATCTTACTGTATTCGTCAGTAAACAGCAATAAATACTTACTTCCTCCTATTGATTTGATCCTCACCAGTCCACAAAGATTAACATGAATCAGCTCCAAGATCTGCATAGCTCATCTGGATTTCCCTATTGGGAACATCTTTTTGGTTTGCTTTCTAAGAACACAGCCCTCACATACTTTCTCTAATTGCATAATATTGGGCAAATCTCTAACAATTTCTTTAGTTTTCAGCAGTTACAGGCCTTTAATGTTGAGATGACCATACCTGAGTTGCTATAGCTCACTATCTTCAATAGTTTTGCTCACCAAAGCTGCTTCTATGTGTTCCCCGAAATTGAGAGAGAACATTCTATTTGGTTCCATGAGAGCAAATGCAAGAATTCCACCTATAGCTTTCTTCTTCACCACACATTTGTTATCATAAAAAAACATCAAATATCCAGATTCAACTAATTGACCCACACTTATTAAGTTATGAGCCAAACATGGAGTAAAATGTACATCCTTCATAAGTTTTGTGTGGATACCTACACAACTGTCGTTGTTCCTCATCCTTCAATTTGTAGTTCTTTATTATCTCCAAGTCGAACCAGTGATTTATGAGATTCATTGAGATCTTTGAATTTTGATTTGTCTCCTGTCATGTGATGTGAACAACCACTATCAATTGACTATATCACTTTGCTTAATTCATCATTAATAGAGGAATTCATGAACAAATAGCCATCTTGATTGTCATCTTCTTCTGCACAGGTTTTGGCCAACAGAGTTTATCGGTATTTCCATATTTGTTACAGTAAGAACAATGGAGAAAGCTGGTGTGTCCTCGACCTCTGCCATAAAAGTTTCCTCTTCCTCTCATACACTGGTTAGAGGATTTAGGCTCCCCCTTTGTTTGAAATGCCTTCTCTTCTTTACTAGAGGACCTGTTAATTCTCACTTCATGAGCTTATAAAGACCCCATTAGTTCATCAAACAAAAAGATTAACAGATCTTTAGACTCCTCAATAGCAACAACCACATGATGAATGCAAAAAGTTTCAAAATTACGCCCAAGTGATTGAAGTTTCACAATAATTACCTTATTAGATCCTTGATACTCAGTTTTAAGGTTCGACCACGCCTATTTTACGATTGTAGCTATAGCAATTATTGAGAAAATGACCTCATTCATTACCTACTAGATGAAAAGCAAAGCTTTTACATCACTTTTCAAGTTCTTCTTTTGGTGTGTGTCATCATCACTAGTTTCAGCATAACCAGATTCAACATAATCCCAAAGGTCTTAAGATTTGAAAAGAGTTTTTATCTTGATACTCCAAAATTCGTACGAATCTCCCTTAAAGATCGATATCTGCAGTTGAGATACACTTAGAGAATTTAAAGCTGCTGCCATTTTTTTGAAGGATAGCAAACGCCCAGTTCTTGAAGAAAACTGACTCTGATACCGCTTTTGTTAGAAAATAGACAAGGAAAAGAGATAACAACAGGAAGTTTGATGCTTCGAATCAAAGATGCTTATTAACTTGAGAGCCAAGCCTTTAAATAGGTAGTGCATAAGCAACGACTAGAAACAGATTTAGCTAAAATATCTCAACTGACCAACATAGTAGCAAGAAACTAGGAAACACTAAGCTAAAATATCTCAACAATTTATTTTTTACTAATAGACTAAAAAAGTCAAGAGTTCAAATGACACTGAACTTTTAACACATTTCCTAGTGAATTTTAAAGTTTCCTAAGTTTCACATAGTATATTGCATTGTTATAAATGTTATATTGTGTAGTAATTATGATTAATGGATATTGGATTATAAATCGGTAGAATGCAATTACCTTTTAATATCGAACATAACTTTAATGGATAATAAGTATAATTTGAATTATAATGTTTTGATCTATGTTAAATCTTTATAAAAGGTTTACAATAATTTGTGAGAATTATGAAATATTGAAATAGTGTTTAGGATGTGGAATAAACAAGTGGTGAAATAAAATAAGAGATAAGGAGTATTGCAGGAACTTTACTAAAATCTCGTTGGTCTAATTTGCAGAGTGGTCTCTCTCTATTTTGGTACTTAGTTATGCATTCTCCACACTTTATTTAGTAAGACTATTGCAATTTGATTTTACTTTTAAATTTTTATAATTTAATATTTTTTAAAAGAAATTACATTCTTTTTTTTTGTGGTCGTAATTTTGTACCTTAAGTCGTTAAAATTTTTAATTGAACTGAAAGGTGATGTATAATAAAAAAAATATTAATTATGAAAATAATAAATGAATTGGAATACGTGTTTAAAATTCTTACACAGCACCGAGACGAAAACGATCAATTCAATGTTCCTATCTTCTGTACGAATAGTACTATTATTCAGTATCCACCGGCCTTCACCGTATCATCCGTTCACTCTTATCCTCTCGGTACCTACATACTGATGGCTTCCGCTTAACCCAAAATATCTAACTACATCATGTTTTTTCAAAGATTTTTCAAAGATTCAGCCATTAATTTACGGACTGAAGCTCCACCCTGTTTTGTTAGTTGTTACTGTTTTCTCTTTATCTGTCTATCCTAGGGTTTCTTCGAAAACGATCTTGTAGCAAGTGCACTTCCTTAGCTCTTTGTCCTACTTTCTAGTTAATTTCTAAATCCCTCTTCAAAAGGTCTATCTATTTGTAAGGTGTGAGTAATTTCCTTTAACAAAAAGCTTCCCAGGTGATGCTTCTTTCTCACCATCTACATAGGGTTCTTGAACATGGTCCTTTTAATGGGCTTTTGTCCAAAGACTAATCTTGAGTTTTCTTGGCCAATAAAGATTAATTGTTCTTGATTTGTGAAGTTTTCTCCTTCCTCTTCGCAGAATAATAAGAGGTAAACAATATACTTTATGGGTTCTTTCTTGTCAGCAACAGAAACTATTGGGTAAGTAAACCGTAAATTTCTTTCCGAGCTATTTTCAGATCTGAAGTGCTCTGGATCTGGATAACCTTTCTCGGTCCTCGAAATTTCCCTCCCTTAATTTGATAGCAGAGATCTATTGGTTGCTGCTATAAATCCAACAAAATTTTGACATCTCAAATCTGCTGTTGTATTATCGTACTGTTACTTTTAGGGTTTTTATATGCTTTCTTCTTTGCCTAGAATCCCTCCCTAGCGATGGCTCCTCTCTTTTGTTGTTTTCGCCAGTGATAGACGACTTCTTTCTGCTTGATGTGGTTATCAATGGCTTTGAATCTCTGGGTTTACAGCCTTTCAGAAACCTCTGCTTTATGTCTGTCCTGTGTGAGATTCAGTAGGTAGGAACGAAAAAGAAGATGGCTCTTAATAGCTCTGTACTATTCTATTTGGGTCAATGAGGAGATGAGGACTTTGGACGGAGAGAAAGAGAGTTGCACTCTAAACCTTCCCTTAAAAGCTTGGAAACCGACGAATTACTGTGTAGGGAGCCCTAATGTTTTCTGTGGGAGATTCAAGGTAGGTAGGTGTAGATATCTAGTGAAAAACAAACAGAAGAAAAGAATGATATCTTCATGGTTTTGTATTACTCTATTTAGATCAGGCAGGACTGTGGGGAGAGATTGAGAGACAGGTTCGAATTGTAGAGCTACGGTTTGGATCCGGACCCTCATTTAGAAGCCTGAATTATCGGGATTTACTGTTCATGAAGGATCCCTCCTCCAATCTCACCATTCATTTCAAAGATGTTTTAATTTCCTCTCACTACTTGAATGCATTTATGGCTATGAAACCTTCAATTGCGCATTTATATTCTTCTTCTGTTGAATAGGGGTGGGGTTTCGACACTAGTTCACCCGATTCTATGAATGATCCATTGCTTTGACCAATATGTGACCAATACTTGAATTGCTTGATGAATTGTGAGGTAAACCATCCCTCACCTACCTCTTTTTCTATATCTTTCATGTGACATTCCACTGGCTAGCAGCTAGCTGTGATAGGAACAGATCACTTATTTCACTTATTCTATTTCTACTTTGTTTCATCTCATCTCATCCACACATTTACATAAAACTCAAAAAATTGTGTGGATAAGATGAAATGGAAAAAAATAAGAACAGAATAACTAAAACAAGTGATCTCATTTCAATTGTAACCCTCTCATAGGTACAAGTACAATTGTCTTTTTATAAATGATAGTATGTTACTTAGCCATTAGATAAGTATTCTTGCTAGATATATGGTTTTGCAAGACACATAGTAAAAATCCTAAAATTAGTGGTTCTGTTGGTGAACATGGCAATTAGGGCTGTATGTATTTCTCTTGGACAGCGTTTTAATGTGCCAACCAATAGAGTATTATATTCTGATTATGAGTTATTGCAAATGATAAATTTTGATAGTTTTTAATTATTATAATAAAATAGACTATAATCATAATATCATAGTTATTATCTGTAATTTAAAACACTGCTCTTCAATATTTATAATATCATACTTTTATCATTCAACTTTCATAGGCAAGAGTGCTTTTCTCGGCTTGTTTTTCTTTTAGTGGAGCATAACATAGTCGTTATGGAGTCTTTTATAATCAAGTAACTAGTCAAGGTTAAAGTAGTTGAAAAAGGACAGGTTAGGTTCACCCCAGTTTTCAGGAATTGAAACAGCAGTGTCAGCAATAGAAAATGGATAATGACAAGGATTAAAGTGTAGCCTCTCTCCTACAAAATTTGTCCATAACTAGATATGTCACATTTTTTCTGTAACATCTATCTACAACTTGACAACAGATACTAGAGGGACAATTTCATTTTAGACGAGAGGCGAGAATAAATAAATAAATCTGTATATATTCAGCACTACTTGGTCCTTCCCGTTCAACGAGAGAAAGCTCGAGGAGTTTTTTCAGCTGAAGTTGACATCTTTGTGAAAACCATTAGTTACAAGGTAACGAAATCCATTAGTTAATAAAAATATGAGAAATTTGGAGGGAAGAGTTGGACATAATGCTTATTCTTAACTTTCATTCTTTAAATCCCATCAAAAAGGAACTATAAATTATACATTCAAAACAATGATCTTGTTTTTGACAAGAATGATTATTCAAAAATAAAACTTAAGAGTTTCATGACGCTACAAATTAAGAGTGACATCAACTATTCAAAGTTAATTTTTATTTTTTCAAAATGATTATTTGAAGACAAGATCCAAATTTTATGACGCTACAAATCATGATTAAAGTAAGTTGTTCAAAGCTAGTAATTTTCAATTCCATATATTGACCAAGTGAAAAATACACTTAACCAAGTTCAATTTTTTATCTATTTATGAAACATTTAGTTAAAGTCATCCTTTATTTTTGTTTTTTATGTATACTTTAGTTAATTAACTAATAAGATAAATTTTATATAGAATAATTATATTTTACAAATATAATTATATTAAGATCATAACCATAATATTAATATTACTTTAGTATATTATTTTTAAATTATTTTTAGTCATTATTATATTAATATTAGACTTTAATAGAGTAAAAAAATTAGTGTACACTATATTTCTTTCTTATAAGAAAAGTATCATTGATCAAACTATAGATATATAGTTAAACATATGTACTTGTACTTGTTAAAAATAAGTTCATTGAACCAAAATGACATGTTAAGAAAATTCTATATAAAATATTATTAGAAAGAGTCTCTCTACTAGTTAGGGATAAGACTGTGTATTATTAGACCTTCCTAAATACCGCATGTTAGTAAAATTTCTATTGGATTGTTGTTGTTGTATTTAAAACATTACATATTTGTCTATGGAAAATCTTGATGTGATGATTGTATGAGTTATTCTTGGACTTAAAATTATTATATTTTAATACTATTTATAACTTACCATAATTATAAGTAACTAAATTGGTAGTCATTAATATGACATGAAATATATAGAGGTAGTTGAATTATTATTATAACATTCATCTCTCTAAAATAATTATGGAGAATATTTTGTTATTCTTAATTAATATTATTTTAAGAAATATTTAACTAAGATAAAATGACAATTTGAATATAATTTTTAAATATCATTGAAAGATCTATTAGTAATGCTAAAGAATTAAAATAATTGGACTCAAATAGACTGGATACTAAATTCATACTTTATATTTAACTAGACATTATATGTAGAAATAACTTAATTTTATAAAAAATTATGCAAGAAAAATTTAGTTAAAAATACTTTAACATTTTTAATATTTGAGTGATCATGATTCATTGGCAGACATTGCTCTTGATTTATAATATAAATTATTTAATTAAATAATTAAAAATAAATTAAAAATTAATATACCTAATTTTAAACATGATTTTATATTATAGTTTTTTTCATTGTCAACATATTTAAGAATTAAATGAGTTACATAAAAAAATAATTAAAGTGATAAAAGGTAATTAAATTATATTAAATTTATTAAGAAATTTGGGAAACATTAAAATCACATATGAGAATTTCGACTAATAGGTACCAATATTAGATATTATAATTATTTATTAAGACTTAATTAATATTTAATTGAATTTATAAATATATATTCATTAAGTTACTAAAACGATCTAAACCTTGTTATAAATATGTGAATGCTTTATATAAACTAGCACTTTTGGCATACCCCTCTACATCATTTTGCAAACTTAACTCAGCTTGTTCGTATGGATATTATCAATTTTAATGACTTTTAATAACCTATTTTGAAAAATAGTTTTACAAAAGAGATGCTGAAAAGGCTAATAAAACTTTATAATAAAGTATGATTTTTGCCCGCCTTGCGCACTTATTTCTCTTATATCTTTCTTTTTTTTAATTGACATGATATTAATTATACTAGTTAACTTAAATTCATAACTTTTTGGATAAATTGGTTCGAATATTTTAAATTCTGAACAAAATATTAAATATATTTTAATTTTAATTTTAATTTTATAATATTATATATTATGAACAATGAAAATAAATATATATGTA
>JAOQMM010000007.1:10269160-10280276 GCA_027563515.1 Erythroxylum platyclados
ATTCGAGGCAGCTGCATTCACATATAAAAATAAGAAACATTGAGCCTGCAGTGAGAAGCAATAAGCGTGCAAAAGGAATGTCTTGTATGGAGAAAATGACAAGATGCGTGACAACGGGAGAGTAAAAAAAGAGCAGATGAGTGCGTCTTATATAGCAGAAAAGATTCATATGTTGATAATGGGAATAAAGACATATTATAGCAAAAGGGAACATTATCAAGCATAATAATGTAATAACGTTATGAATGTTTAGAACATATTAATTAACCAAGTGGGCCCAAAAATTTTACGTTACACACTCGTGACAGTGCCATGTCCCACCACAGCTGAGTTGAGTGCCGCGCATGTGCATGGTATCCATACGCTCCTCAAAAGACTTAATTCAAAGTCTTACAAAACAATCTAGTGTATAAACTAGGTGAAAGTCCCTTGCTCTTTCAATATGGGACACAAACCAAAAAAAGAAAGAGAGATGTTCCAAGTTTTGGAGCAACACCAACAGATTTTGCTTATTTTGCTTGTACTTGATTTGGCCTAGGCACCATATTCTCAGAGATGTGGGCTCTCTGACATGAAAACTTCCACTCCTTGCCTGTCTTCGAACCTCTCTGGGAACAAGCAAGACTATGGGACTTATGAATCCTCTAGCGAAAGTGGTCACAACAGGGCATGGAGGTTGGCTCATCAAGTTCTTTGCTAGAGAACCTCGGATCTTAGTCTTTCATTATTTACCCATCAACAAGATCAATGCAAGTCTTGGATTACAAGCTAGATATGGAGTATGGAAATGGATTATAGAAACACATATAATGGACCTTCAGGAATGAATGGAATGCAATTATGTTGCTCTTCCAAACTAAAGGATAAAGGGCAAAAGCAAGCCCATTCCAAATATTTTATAAGCCCTGGACAAAGAAAAAAAGGGTCTTATTTTGTCTTATTTTGTTCTTTATAAGTATAAAAAATGGGCCCTTATAAAGAACAAAAAGAGACAAAATAGAGGCCCTTTTTATTGCTGTTTATGAGGATCATGAGAGTGGCCCTGGGCAAGTGCCCTGCCTGCCCTTGCCCAGGACCAAGCTTGGGAAAAAGTTGGAGAGCCTTATCAATATATGCCTCTTAGAAGCCTTCCATTGCCAGCCACAAATTTATAATATAGAAGAAGGGCGTAAGTCCATTAAGATGGCCTTATGAATAAGATTATTTCCTAGTTCTATGCCATTAAGGTTCTGCTAAAATAAGAAAAAAATTCAGATCTAATTTAATGAAGTCTCAAAAACTAGTCCTCCATTAGTTGTTAACTGTTGCAAAAAGCCAGGGAGACATGATTCAAATGGCACATCACATTTGTATTCCTTATCTTATTGGCTAATTCAATGCAATGCAACGAAATTTCCAGTTTTATTTAATAAAAAACACCCAAAAGAGGTTATCTATCCATATCTAAATTGGTCATATATGTTGGTTTATATCCTACAGTCAATTGGTTAGTTGTAGTTAAGTGACAATTATTTAAAGGCATTCTTTATCTTATACATATTTAGACGTATATGATAAAGTCCATGAGATAAATATACATTGCAAATGAAATTATGATGAGATTATAATTATGAGATTTTTATTGTATTTATGTATTATCCTTAAACTGTTCCTGGTTATTGTTCTATTGAGATTGGACATTAATAGAACGTAAAAAGACTATGATATGTTATGTTTTTTCTTATGAAAGAAATAGTCGAACTTATAAGTTAAATTATGGAGATACTTAAACAAACATGTGGGTGTTTATTAGAGAACAAGTTCAGTACATGACCCCATATGAGAAATTCATTTGGAACATTACTTGTATATCTATAGAAATTCTTATTGTGATGATTTTATAAATGATCCTTTGACTTAAGATCTCCAAAGTTATCTTGTATAAGGATTATTATGTTTTGATACTACTTATGACCTATTCTAGTCAAGGGTAGCTAAGTCAGTAATCATTGAATATAACATCAACTATATGGAGGTAGTTGAGTGATCAATATATGATTCATCACCCTAAAGTAATTAGGGAAAATGTTTTATTGTTTTTGATTAAAATTGACTCGAGAAATCCTTGGCTAAAGTGGAATGACGCTTTGTAAATTGTTTACAAATGTCATTAATATAATCAGTTACTAATGGTGGAGAACTAACATGATTGAGCTTAAATAGAGTAGACATTAATTCCATATTCTATGTCTAACTGGAATATTGTATGATGAAAGAATTGAACTATACAAAAAAAATCGTGTACAGAAAGATTAGTCAAAACCACTTTAGCGTTCTTAAATAGTTGAGTGGTTATGATATATTGCTAGACGCCAATTTTGATTCACGGATATAAATTATTTAATTAGAGAATTAAAGATAAATTAAAGAATTTTAGTTTATCTAATCCTAAATATAATTTAAGGTTATAATTTGTATCCATTGTCAACATATTTAGGAACCTAATGGATCATACATAAATGACAGGGTGAAGAAAGAAAAGTGTTTTAATCAAGTTAGATTTGATTGTAAAGTTTGAGAAAATTTGTGATCAAATATGAGATATTTAATAAATAAGGATCAACATGAGATATTAGTTCTTATTTAGGCATGTTATGCCACAATAAGTTCTAAAAACCAAAGTTATCCTACTCGCAAGTATACAAGGTAATTATAGTCGAATACCCACGGTCGTCTTCTCAATGAGGTGAAATTAGTTCACTCAAATTAACTTTGAATAAACATAAAAACAAATGCAATCCTAAACACTCTATCCCAATTTATTTATTAAAAGGTTTTAAAGAAAATTAAGCAATTAGACCAAAAAGTAAATTGATTTAACTAGAAGCAAGCGATTTGATCAATCGATGTGATGAACTCTTGAGAAATTAACTTCACTAATTTAATCTCCTATGCATGACTAAGGTGAATTAATTGGATAATTGTCTTGCTAAAATTACCAATTGGGTTCTAAAATCAATTCAAATAATAAACTAAATATAACTTTCGTATTCGACAAGTCTATTATCCAAATCAATTATGAAAACCCAACTAATAATTACCCACTTAAGTTAATATATTTCTAATCCATAACTTAAGTGTCTATAGTTTATTGTTCTAATATTAAACTTCTCTCAATTCTTCATTTAATACCCAAATGAGGCAAAGGTTGTCCAAACTATGACATCCAATAAGCTCAGAAACTATAACAAATAATAAGACAATAAAACAGTCCCTTCATCATGCATAATCAACTAAATTAATTAAATTAATTCTTAAGAACAAATAATCATCCCATCATGGAATAAACACAGTACATCATCTTCATACACTTCAATCCTACAGTTAACAGTAACAGATAAGTATCAAAGCAATAAACTAATTAAATAAACAAAAATGGACTATCAAAGCACTAACAGAGAAAAAAAGTTCAATAGACAAAAGATATGAGTTCAGCAGAAAATAAATGAGTTCCACAAAAAGATGATAAAGAATGAACAAACAAAATGGACTCTCGGATGAGGAAGCTGGCGGTGGATCTCCTGCCAACCTCAACCTCTCTGGCATCGGCTCTTGCCTTCTGCTTCTGCTTGATGCTTACCCAGAAGATCAACTTCAACTCTCGCTTTCTGCCTCTGCTCCAAGCTGCCACCTCTCTGTTGTTTTTCTCTCTTCCTCACTCGGTTGTGTTCTCTATTATGTTTCTCTTCTTTTCTCCGCCTCTGTTCTCTGTTATCTTCTCCACCTCCACCATTATTTTTTAGCCTCGTTCTAGCCTCCTTTTTTCTCTATAAACTTTTCTATTTATAGAGGGAGTCTAGGTTTAGGTATTTGTTTTAATCCGCTGTCACTTGCATCTTTGACACCCATGATATCAATTTCAGTAAAGAGAATGTGCACGGGAGTGACAACTTTGTCACCACCGTTAGAGCCTTTGTCACGCACATGACCCATGACAAACTTGTCGTGGGCATGACTCTTTAGTCATGCCATCTTTTTTGCATAATTTTTTTGTTTTTTCTGCTTCATTCACAAAATACACTCCAAACCCTCATTTCATTCAACTTTGGATTAAAATACAACAAATTTGTAATTAAAATCAAAATATAAAAGCTAGTAAAATCAATAGAAATTAGTCACAATAATTCCACCACACTTAAACTATGCTTGTCCCCAAGCAAAATAAAAAACACAAGACTGTACAAGAACAAACAGTGAAAATAACAATTTTTCCAAGTAATAGTCAAAGATATCAAAAATCATTTTAATAAATACAACCAGAAAACTTGAAACTCATAATACTTCATGAACAAGCTATCCTCCGCATTCTTAGCCAAAATTAATAAGTACTTCAATTCAAATAACCATTAACAAGTGTGATAGGCACTCACTCCACTCTCCATCCTCTCAAGCATTCAAAGGTAGGATGTATTCACTCATCATTCATTTCATGTAAGGCATCTACCATAAGTTTGCTTATTAATCCAATCTCCACCACTCATATCAAACACAAACATTAATCCAAAGGTCTTTATTTTGGTTGTAATGGGGTCCGGCTAAGGGTAGGAAAAAGGAAAATCATAGTTTAAAACTACAAAATGAATTGAGCATTTAAAATAACACAGATCAATGAAGCATAAAACACTCAATTCTTTTGCTTTCAATTAACAAGATTAGCAACCGCTCCCTTTTTTTTATATCTCTTCTCTTTCTTTTCATTTTTTGGTTGTCTTCTCTTCCCTCCTAATCTTTTCTATTTCTTTCTTTTTTCTTTTCTTTTTTAATTATTATTATTTATTTATTTATTTATTTGGAACAAGGAGATCAAGTTTAGAAGAGGAAAAATGTAGAGGAGAGATACAAGTTATTACAACCATACTCATTCCTAACTCAATAGCCAACTATATGTTATGATTCCCTCACACTTATTCAAGCAATTATTTCGTAAACCTAGTAATACCATTCAAATGCTCAACTTGCCCTCATGGTAAGTATATTGAAGAGAATAAATAATTAAGGTCAAGGTTCATATTTTAAGTTTAAAGAAAAAAAAGGTTTCATGTTAAGCTCAAAGGGGGCTCACTAAGGGTAAAGTTATGGTGACTTTTTAAGCAAAAAGGTGTAAATCCTAACTGCCTTCATCATCTCAAGGTTTGCATAAGATTATGTGATCATAACTAGTATTTTCAAGTAAGTTCTCGAGTTATTTAAAAAAAAAGTAAGTTCTAGAGTTGCTTAATCATGAAAAAACACTATCAACAAAGAATACTTGAATTTGGTGTTTAATATTTCGAAGAAGCTCAATATCTTACCAAAGAAAGTGTCATTCATCCATCACGATAAGTTAATGTTCTTTTAATCAAAATCTAAGTTAATCAGCCTAAGCATGCAAGTATACCTATTCACTCATATTATGAATTTCTAATCCCGATCACATTTATTTTATAACAATTATCTCTAACTATTAAATGGGAAAAACAAATAACATAGAATTTTTTTATTTAAATACTACCCCCACACTTAAATACCATATTGTTCCCAATGTGATAAGAAAATAAAACAGGGATCTAAGACGCAAAAAAACTCAAACAAGGACAAACATTAAAACCAAAAGAAATTAAGCTAATAAGCAATAAAAAGAAAAAGGATACAAATACAATACTAAGGTGGGGTTGGTGTGCTGCGTTGAGCCTTGGCACTGTATGGAGTGTGGCAAACTGCATTGAGGAGTGGAGAACGTCTGCGAGGAAGACAAATAAAAGAGACTAAAAATTAGGGTTGGGTAAGGATTGCTTTTTTTTAATTAAAAGCAAACTAAGTAGAGATAAAAGGAATAACTAATAATTGAAAAACAAAACATAAATTATATGGGCTGCCTCTTATTCAGCACTTCTTTAATGTCTTGTAATTAGATGCCTCAATAGTCTTGCTCTAATTTCAGTGGGGCTGCATTCTTCTCTTTATTGGGAGCTATCTCTAAGAATTTTCCAAACTCTCCCTTAGTTGCATCATCTAATAATTGGTAATACTCATCAATTTCTCTCACTAAGTCCGGCTCCTTTTCTTTTTCTTCCTGCAAGGCAAAATCAAGATCTGGAGCATTAATTTGATCAACAAGAGAACATTGTTCATAAATAACAGTAGTAGGAGTAGGTTTAACATTAAAGATTGAAAATACTATTGTTTCTCCCAAAACAGTCATGGTCATTTTTCCATTATTCACATCAATAAGGGTATTAGTGGTGGTCATAAAAGGCCCCTCTAAGAGTATGGCGTGGTCCTTTTCTTGATCTTATACTTCCCCCATCTCTAAGACAACAAAGTCTACAGGGACAATTAATCCTCCAACCTTCATTAACACATCTTCCATTATTCCTTTCAGATAACAGATTGACTTATCAGCTAATTGTAAACACATGTTTGTAGGTCTCAACTGTCCTAGATCCAATTTCACATAAGTAGAGTGAGGCGTAAGGTTTATACTTGCTCCAAGGTCAAGCATACCCTTATCCTCATCACCATTACCCATTGATACTTACACAAGAAAATGCCATGGATCTTTCAATTTGGGGGGTATTTGCTACTAAAGAACTACACTGGCTATTTCATAGACTATCACCTTTTCGTTTGACTCAAACTTCTGTTTTATGGTACTTAGTTCCTTGAAGAACTTCACATAAGCTGGAATGTTCCTGATCACACCTAACAAAGGCAGATTAATATTAACTTTTGAAAACATGTTATATAGATCAAAAAATTACTCATCTTGTTTCAAGTCCTTAAGGCGGCTTAGATATGGAACTAGTGGTCTATAAGGATCAGTCGCCTTATGCAGTCTTGGTCCTTCATTGTCTTTAATTGCATACCCAAATTTTTCACCTTTTTGAACGTGACTTGAAGAGTTGTGCCTATTGCTTACCTCATTCGGCTCATCTTTTTCTTTGATGAGGCTCTCCTTCTCTTGATTACCTGCATCAGACAGATTAGAAGGAATCTCAACATGATTATCAATCACCTTACCACTTCTCAGAATAGTAACTATTTGGGCTTGTTTGAGTTGACTAGGCAACCTTCCCTTTTGATTGTTTTGCATTTGAGCAGTGAGTCACTGTACTTAAGTCTCAATTCTCTTTACAGAAGCTTCCAAGGGGTCAAATCTCTTATTGCTCATTTCTTGATTATAAGTGGTTACTTGAGTAAACACATTTAGACTTTCCTCCAAATAAGGCTTCCTTGGTAGGTTCTCATGTGAGGATTTCCCTTGGAACTGGTTTTGTCTCTGAAAATTCTGATATTGTGGTTGAGGCTACATTGGTGGATTATTAGTCTTCCAAGCACCCATAATTTGGATAATTAAAGGTGCTTTAATTCTCAACAGTAAACTTCATAATATCATTGGTTGGATATATACTCTCTAAGATTGTGAGATGGTCTCGTGATAACAGTATAGTCCCTCTCTTCTCACTTGCATTATATAGTCATTGGCAATTCAATGCATCAAGCTGCACTTTTTCTTAACCTCACGTATGTAGTCATTTTCTAAAATTATTCTCTACAAACAACACCCTGCAGTTTCTAAGATATAACTACAAGCCTCAAAACCAAAGTCACTTCATATGGAACACATACATTTTTGTTTTCCAAGTCACTTGGAACACGTTCATTGAAATTTTAACTCTGCTCAACGTTTTAATTATTAATGGGCCTTAAGAAAATAATACGTGAACAAAAATTAAACAAACTCGATCAAGTTCTTTTGGGATGTGGAGAGTGTATTAAGATGACGAAGAGGTTAATTGTTCACTGGGTATTATATATTATAATACCAAGAACTATGAATTTTAAACCTTAAAAGGCAAAACTAAAGTGCGGACTTAAAAGGCAAAACTAAAGTGCAGAGCTGATATAAGAAGTTCAGGAGGTACAATTAGATGACCTAAAGTAGTAAAGAGAATGAAGAACAAGTAAGAAACACACTTACAATGGATTTATATTAATATAATGTGGATTTCAAGAAGATCATAAGGGGTTTCATCATATTTCTTTTAATTTTCATGTCATATCTTCTATGATTAGAAATTAAACATTTATGGTACCAAATATAATGAACCATATAATGGATTTTATAGTTTGATTTCATTTTAATTCAATTTATTCTTCAATTTCATTGAGATTCAACTATATGTTCTTTACTATTCTTAAATTAATATATGTTGCTATATTAATTCATGTTTGATTTTATGCATTTGTGATTTAAAAAATCCTTTATATAAATTGATCTAGCATATCAAAAAGAGTTATATGCAATTTTAAAAATAGGATGACATAAATATTTTATATTAAAGTCAAATATAATAAAGGAATTCATAAATTAATTACTGCAATTATATGAGTTTTAATTAGAAAAAGATTTCGATTAATCAACATAGGATTAATACTTAATCATCTTGACAAAGACATTAGCATAATTGAGAAATTTTCATGATCCAGTGAACTTTAGGCTAAATTGATGTGTGAAGTCTTATTTGCATGAGAAGTTCTAAGAGATTTACTATTGGAGTATTGTTATTATTATTGGTTATTTCTTGGTTCAATCTTAGTTCTAGTTAGTTAATTATGTTAGTTTGTTTTAGTTTATTGCTTTAAAATTGAATTTAATCAATCTTTATTACCATAATTTTTTCCTTTAGACAGGAAAATGGTTAATACTAATAGTTGTAGTTTTTATGGGATTGACACTTAGTACTCCATCATCTATACTATAGAAACAATAGGTGCAGACATTATGTTTTAAACAACAAGCATGAAACTTCTGTTCATTATATGAATGCTCCAATTGAAAACTTTAAGGTAAAATTTTATGGCAACTTTTTTTTCCAAAATAATCAACACTTTGTTTAAGATTGTACAATTTTGAATCTTAAAAATATCATTCTACTATAGCAAATAATCTACTATAAGCTGCTTCTGAATTCCATGTTCATCATAAAAATTTACAAATTCTACCGAGTTCTATCCTTCACCATAATCACTACGAAGAATCTTTATAGGCCAGTCTATTTCCTTTTTAAAAAATTTGTTGAATTTTTTGAAAGATGAAAATGCTTCAAACTTTTATTGCACAACAAATCTAAGTTTTTTAATTATAATTATCAATAAATGTTATGAAATTACATTTGCCACCATTTAAAGCAGGATTATTTAGCCTATATAAATCAGAATGAACCAGCTCCAATACCTTCTTTCCTCTTTATAATTCTTCTCTCATAAAATAGTCCTAATGTTATTTGTCAACAACATAATTTTCATATATTTAAGGACTTTGACTTTGTGGCAGGTTGGTTACCAGGTTTTTCTATTACAGTGTTTGTAAACCATCAAAATTTAGATGTCGTTAGGAAAAATTCCATAACCATGTCTTCTTTAAATCTAGTTAAGAAGATACAATGGAAACATATAATTCATTTTCAGGTTAACCTGAGCAATCAAGTCCAATTTTTTATCTTGAATGTGACAAATTTCATCTTTGATAAAAATCTTATATCCTTTCTTCTTTTGGAGTTAACCAAATCTAAGCAAGTTTAAATTTGGACCAAATAAAATATTTAAAATAATCTAATTGGGATTTTGTTTTATTTGAATTATAATATTGCCTTTGCAAATGCCAAAATCTATAAAGTTATCTCCAAAGATTACAATGTTGCTGAATGATTCACCCAAGTATGAAAATACTAACTTGTCTCCACATATAGTTATTATAGCTGGTATTTAGATACCATAAACTTTGGTGGATTTCTTCCTCTTCATGATAAGTCATTAAGAGAGAAACTTATTCTTTCTCTATAAAATAAGATTTCACACCACAATGCTTGTTAAGATTGGTTCCATATTTAGATTTGCAGTGGTCATACCTATGACATTTATAACATTGAATTTTAAATTAACAATTTTCTTCAGTTTATTTGAATGATTATTATCATAGTCTTTTACTTTCTAATTGAATTAGTAGCATGATCCTCATCTGATTTCTGATGTGCAATTTTGTCATTCCTTTTGACTTGCCACTATTAAGACCTCTTGGACTAGTTGTTGTCTTTAATGTTATGCCTCTTTATATTGATAGATAATTGTGTGTTGATAAACCATAAGGAGCTCTCTAATTAATCAATTGAAAGTGCGTCAATAACTCTCTATTCTTTAATAAAGCATAAAATTAAATTAAATTATAGAGTCATCAATTAAAAAATCTTCTCAATAATTATGACGTCCTCCATTTTCTCTCCAGGATACATAATTTATTAATGACTGCTATCATTCTTGATAATTAATAGATAGCCAACTCCTTAGAATTTACCCCTAAATTTTTAAATTCATTATGAAGTCCTGATAATTGCACCTGCATTTGCTTTCACATTCCTTTAGTGCTTATTTTTCATTGAGTATTAAATTTGCTTGAGAAAGTCTGTGCAAAGAATTTTCTTTGAAGTTGCTTGATTGATGGCTTGAAAGAGGTAGTTTTTGGCCTTGAGGTACTTCAAATTTAGTGCTCTCAACGCTGATCTATGCATATTATCAACTCAATTACATCTATAAGCATACCAATACTCATTAAATCTCAATAGTTCTCCATTACTATGCTCCAATGATCACATGACCATTAAAATAAGAAATAGTTGGTTGCATAAATATTGCTTCAAAAGCTATATGCTACTGCAAAAAAGAATAAAGTGAAATTATAAAGCTACAACTTTAACTTTATTTTAGTCCCTTTTCTTTTTTTTTTCTCTCTTAACTACACTCTTTTTTCTTTTTTTCTTTTTTCTTTGTTTTTAACCTTTAGTACTTTCAATCTTTAAGATATGAAAGCTACAACGTTTACTAATACCCTTTTAACGATACCACTGTTAACACTATATTGAGGAAGCTCAAAGAATAACCCACGATTCTTATTCTTTTGATGTGCACTGAATAAATCACTACTCATCCCTTAAGGAGTTTGATAACAATCAAAACCCCAAAATTGCTCAAAATGACTCTCTATAATTAGTCTCCAATCTTATTCCATCAGTCCTCCACGGGAAGAAAGCTTATGTCCTAG
>JAOQMM010000007.1:10292890-10312086 GCA_027563515.1 Erythroxylum platyclados
ACTTTAAATTAAATTTGATTTAATAATTAAAATATATTTAAAAATAAATATTAATTCTTAAATAAAAGTTAATTTTTAAATTATTTATTTTAATAAAATAAACTATTTTTTATTAATAATTTATTGATAAATATTATATAAGAGTTTAAAAAATTTTAGTTAAAATAATTTATCATTAAGTTTTATCTAATATTTAATGATTATTAACAATAAAAATATAACTACATTAACATTAATAACCAATTAAGTTTTTGTTTTTATTTGAATGAAAAATAAAAACTAAAAATTAAAATTAAAAATTAAAAGTGACAATAAAAAAAAAGAAATAGAATAAAATGGTGCTGAGTTTACGAGAACACTTCCGAAATGATGTCGCACCAGTTTTGCAGGATGTTTACCTGGATGCTCACTAAAGACAAAAATTGATGGAAGACAAACACGTAGATGCCTACTCTAACTCATATATCGACTTTGCCCAATCAACATTTTCAACCATACCTCCTAAACATTAAATGCAATGACTCCGACTCCACTAATGGTTTATTGAATGCAAAAATCAATATTGTCTGATGTCTTATATATGTCCAAGTATCTAAACTAGAGTTTTTTCTTATGTCTAAATCTCTACTTGACTGAAAATTGAAGACGACTACAGCCTGTAACCCGCACTCAAGAACTTCTTGTGCAAACTACAAAAGTAGGCTAATTTTCTTTGCATAATTAGTTAAATCTATCTATATTGCTATATAATTAAGTAGATTTATTGAAATCAGGTCAATTTGTTGAAATTAAGATACTTTTAAAATTAGTTTATTTCATTCTTGAATTTGCTTTTATTTTTATTTAAATTTCTTTTATTTATGAACATTTACAAAACAAAGTTAGTTCAATAATCAATTTGAATTTGAAAATGATGTCTTTCAATTATGAACCTCTACCAATTGATATGCACTTTCCTTTTTAGTTAAGATAATGTAAGACAATTTCTGACTGGGCATAAATTAGAAAATAATTTTACAATTAGTTAATAAAGGAACAAATTTAGGACAAACTTTCTATGCATAAATTAAGAATTAGTAGAAAGAAATATAAATAAAAGAAATTCATTCATTTTTTATTGTTTTTTATAGTTGCATAGGTATAAGTATACTTAGATCTGCTCGTCTAATATCAAACAACGTCTGTAAGCCATTCGTTATTACAAAATGGAAGTTCTATTCGTGATTACAAAATAGAAGTTCTATTGAGAACATCTTAAACTTAAAAGAATGTTAAAAGAAAGTTTTTCTGATGTCCTAGATATGGGGTATGCCACAATGCTACATAATGATAAAGTTACCTTTTTGTCATACTTATTTTAATATCATATTTTACTTTATGCAAGGTAAGATTTCATGCAACTTCTTTGTTGGATATAACGAGAACTTCATAAAGAGCCTTCAAGTAATCAATTGTTTGAGAGAGAAGAATATAAATTGGTGAAGTGTGCATAGATATCTAGCCAAAAGTAATATAAATGGGCATACTCTATAATGTTCCTCTCATGAATTCTATTTAGTGTTTACAATAGAGATATGTTTACTACAAATCTACTTAGGAATAAAACTTTAAAATTCCATAAACAAGATTAAAGTCTTATCAAGAAAGCTAAATTATATTTATGGGAAACCGATTTGTTGGTTATAAAAATCAAGAATCAAGTTCATACAATAGTTTAAACACCACAAAGAAAGATTTTTTTATAAGTTCTGAAGTTTAATGAAAAACAAGGAATAAAAACATTCACAACTTTTAAATATCAAAAATATAATTTTTAAAAATTAATTAAAATGATCTTTAAATAAAACAAAATTAGGCTTTTATCAATGAATATGACTTATGACATGAATGTATTTCAACCATATTCAATATTGGAATTTCAATACCAAATAGCATGAGCCTTAATATATCCTTGTTTGAGATCGTATCTTCAGGAATTGATTCTTGACGAAAATTCAACCTGGTGCAACCTTCTCTGTGAGATCATGTTTAAGTTGCTCTTTATCTTCTCACATTCAAAGAGGACATGGCTAGTACATGTTCATGTGAAGTTGTTTTTAGCTCAATGAAACCATTGTTTACATCTTCTCCAACCTTAACTTGGATCTTATTAAACTTGAACTTGGTCTTCCTTTGAAGTTTGATCTGTATATACATCTTAATTTAGCCCATTCATAACCTTTTTAAACTTTTTACTCCTAACTCTTATAATTGGTGTATTAGGCAAATGCAATGGATTTGCTAGTTGCACTCACATCATTCCCTCTTTTCTTAGAATGGTTTGACCTTAAATTGTAACTTACATCAAAAGGAGAAAGATTAGCAGTATTAAAAGTAGAACTAACATTATATTCACTAGGAAACTTAAACTTGTAAGCATTATCAATGATCATCTCAACTTGAAATTGACCATCCCTTCTTGGTTGCAATTTGGAGTAGCTTTGGAATAGAAATCTTTCCTTCCTCATATGTACCTAAACCTAATCACCAGATTAAAAAATAACATATTTTTTAACCTTTGTTTGCATATTTCTCTCTTTTTTTCCTTTTCTTTTTGATGCTTTATACAAAGTTGTTTCACTATTTCAAATTTCTTCTTTACATCCAAACTAAGTATTTCATCAATAAGTAAAGGTAATAAATCTAAAGAATTTGAGAGCCCTGGAGACCTAATTCCTTAATACTTATACCTAAGCTCTTAAGTTTCATAACATATATCTTAAAGGTAAGGGTAAACTGGCTTAGGTTTAGGGACAATAACTCTAAATTTTTCTTCAACTCTATTTTATCTCAAAGGAACATGAATAGAATATTTGCTCTGATGGATAATGATGATCACTTATACAGAGATTAAACCAAAATTATTGATATAACTTATAACTATTTAAAAAGTTTATTGGCACAATGCCCCTCTAATATCTCCTCCCCTGTGGTAGAGATAAATTCCTTTATAAGTTCTCCACTGGACTAGGCCATGAAGGACAATCTCTGTAGTCCTTTATCTAATCAAGAAATTAAGGATAATCTCTTCAGCTTGAACTCCAACAAATCTCTAAAGTAGAATGGTTATAATGCTTTTTTTTTCAAAATACATGGAAGCTAATAGGTACATTAGTTATGGATTTTTTCATCTGTAAAAGTATACTTAGGGAACTCAATAGTACTCACAACTGCCTAGTACCAAAGAAAAGGAATCCTAATGCAATGGTTGACTTTCATCCTATTGCATGCTATAATATAGTGTATAAGGTGATACCCAAACTTTTGGCTAATAAGCTGAAAGGAGCACTAAATTCCTTTATCAATCATTGTCAAGTAGCCTTTATTATTAGAAGAACAAGTAGTGATAATATAATGCTAGTTTAAGAGATGTTTAAGGATTATGATTTTATGGTGTTTCTCACTAAAAATAGATTTTTCCAAGGCCATTGACTCATTGAAATGGAACTTCATCATGAATGGCCTAGTGGTTTTTGGATTCCCTGAGCTTTTTATGGAATGAATCCAAGCTTTTGTAACCACAACCTCCTTTAGTGTTATAGTGAATGGCTCTCCTTCAAAGTTCTTCAATGAAGTCAAAGGATTAAGGGATCAGATTAAGGCAAAGGGATCCCTTATCCCTTTACCTTTTCACCCTTGCTATAGAAGTTTTCAATAGGCTAATCACTTTTAATAGAGAGACAAGCAGATATTTCAAATACCATCACAAATGCAAAGGTCTTAAACTTAGAACCTTGGCATTTAGAGATGATTTAATACTCTTTTATGGTGCAAATCCTAGCTCTTTCCAATTGCTTTTTAGCTCCCTTGACCAATTTATGTTAGGAATAAATGCTAATACTGAGAAGAGTAAATTATATATCTCTTTGGATGTGTCCAATGCAGCTCTGCTAAACTCCATCTTTGGTTTTTAGATACACCTTGTCTCCTTTAAGTATTTAGGAGTGCCAATAACTAATAAAAAAAATCAAGGTATGTTGCCTATGTCCCTTTGTTGGAGTTAGTTAAAGGTAGAATTCACTCCTTGCATAATAAATTCCTTCTTAATGTTGGAAGATTGCAACTGATTTCTTCAATTTTAAAGAATTTCCATATCTTGTGGAAAATTTGGGGGAATCAACTAAGTTTAACAATATCATAGGAAAGTTTTAGTATGAGTTAGGCTTATGTAGATAATAACATTATTAAAGTTTAGGGATGACAACATTATTCAGTAATAGGTGAGTGAACAGTATTTGTCTTTCATAAGCACCCATATAAACATCTTATCTTAATTGTCTCTCACAAACACCCATATAAACATCTTATCTTAATTGGGCAACATTTTGAGATTTTTTCCGACAACTTAGTTAACAAGAGTTAATAGTGGAACGTGACATAATAATATGTTAAGGGGATAAATAATAGTTTTTAAATTTTATAGGAACATTTGATAAATTGTTGAACTTAATGAAAGATCTATAGCAATTAACTCGATAATTATTGAGTGATATTATAATCTCAATGAAATGGGTGGTGGTAAGACTATCAATATGTTTATCTCTTGAAATCTTTTAATCTAAAAAGCATACATAAGTTTAATAAGATTTTCACTATGTGAAGAAAGAAATTTTCTCAAGTATGATACTCCATAATTTTTCAACAGGGCAATAGGACAAATTCGCAACTATTTGATAACGTAAGGTTGTGATTGATTAAATATTCGATAAACTAAGATTTTTAAGGGAATGGTCACATGTTTCTTCATATAAAATTGTGTACAATTATTTTTGTAGATTAATTGCAATTTGGGAATTTGTGGAATAAGGTTGTAAAGGAGTTGAGATCGATTATTGCTTAGTTTTGTTATGATTTTCTTAATTTTGAAATTTTTAATGAGTTTAAAATTTTAAAAGTTTTCCAATTTGAACCCTATAATTAACAATCCTAAATTTTGTAAAACGAACAGATATATTTATCTTTAGAATTAAATAATATAATTTCTTAACAAGTTCATAAATTGTCAAGTCTTTCACAATCGGAAACAAACTAAACATGGCTTAACTCATGCATCAGATCTTTTAAGTAGAACTTATGTTCCACATTAATTATGGAATCAAGTTTCCAATGAATGCTTACCTCCCATACTAAATAAATATATTGTTTTAACGTGGAGCCAATATAAAATTGCTCAAGAAGTGTGAACCGAGTGATGCCCTAACTCTATCTTTTAAACGTAAACGACACTCTCACTTAACATCAGGTGCACGGAGACTGAGTTCACTTTTTTATTAATAAAATGTTGCTTCTAACAAGTAATAACCTGTTGCTTCTAACAAGTGCCATCAGTCCACCCTTATGATTTCCTGCCACAAATATCATCAGGGAGTGTGAAACCATATCCTGAAAGAATCAAATAGTGTGAAAGCATAAAAAAAAAAAAGGAATCTAATTGACACCGGATATAATTGAAATAAGCATATGTAAATAATTTAGAAGGATCAATAGTTTTTTTTTTAATTTCTTATATAAACCATTTTTAATAAAAATATTTTATTTCTAGCCTCACTCTTTCCTTCACATAGATGAGTATAGTAAGTTGTTACACTTTTCAAACATAGTTGAAGAAATTTTATCATACTTATATTTTAATTTCACAAAAATATTAACAAAACAATATTTGCATGAAACAAAACCATCATACTAAAGAACTAAAACAAGCTCATTTAAGTATCAAAAGTAACAAGTTCATCAAACTAGTTCATATAAAGAAGAACATACAAACTTTTATATAATTTTATTTATTTAAATAAAGACCTTTATTATTTGAAGTTACATAAAGATAAGTATTTCAAATAATTGAATAGAAATACAATAAAAATTAATTTTAATTATATAATGATTTATGTGAAAACAGTCCATAAAAAATACGATAGAAATTAATTTTTTAATGTTTCCCAAATTCACAAGACTATTTTAAAAATTTTTAAAATGGGAAAATTCGAGTTTCTTAATCTGAAAATAATTAGTAATCTATATATATTAAAAAAATCCTAACGAGGCCAGCCTCGGCGAGAGAGTGTGGTCCCCATAAGTGCCCATAAATAATGAGCTTTGTGTGCCAAAGTTTTCAAGAGAGCAAATCGACGGTCGGGTCTTCTTGGAAGAGTCTGAAAACATTTCTCGTCAAAATAATCTCATAGTGTCGACATGGCCGGTTCGAAGGAAGAGCTTTTGGTCCAGAAAGTCTGCGACCTGTACGAGCAAATCGCAAGCCTCGAGAGCCTCAAACCCTCAAAAAATGTCGACATGCTCTTCACACAACTTGTTCTCACGTGCATCCCTCCAATCCCTATTGATGTCAACAATCTTTGCCAAAATTTGCAAGACAAAAGGTCCAAGCTTATTAGACTTTGTGGAGAAGCAGAAGGGTACTTGGAGACTCATTACTCTACCATCTTAGGATCCTATGAACAACCCCTTGACCATCTAACTCTCTTCCCTTACTACACAAATTACCTTAAGCTTGGCCAACTCGAATTCAACATCCTTAAACAACACTATATCCATGTCCCTCGCAAGATTGCTTTTGTGGGTTCTGGTCCCCTTCCTCTAACTTCGATTGTGTTAGCTTCCAAGCACCTTACGACAACTTCTTTCCACAACTATGACATCGACCCTTCGGCCAATTCAATGGCTATTCGCCTTGTTTCTTCCCATCCCGACTTGTCCAAGCGCATGCTCTTTCACACAACAAACATCATGGATGTCACAAATGAACTAAAAGATTTTGATGTAGTGTTTTTAGCAGCTCTAGTTGGCATGGACAAGGAAGAGAAGGTAAGAGTCATTGATCACTTGGCCAAGAATATGGCTCCTGGAGCACTCTTGATGCTCAGGAGCGCTCACGGTGCCAGAGCTTTTCTTTATCCGGTTGTTGATCATAGTGACCTTCAAGGATTCGAGGTTCTTTCGATGTATCACCCAACTGATGAAGTGATCAATTCAGTTGTGGTTGCTCGTAAGTATTCAGACATGCCTAATTACATGTACTTGCATGATCAGAAACGCCTTAGCTCTGCCAACATAATTCTGCCTCGCAAGTGTTCGGAGATTCCGGCTTTCTGTCCGCTTTGTCATGGTAAGATGATTGATGAATTGGCAATTGAAGAATAATTATTTTCCGATGAATCGGCAAGCACCATGCTTTTATCAACTGGAATATTGTCTAACCTGCTGTGTTCGTCCTCACTAGTGATTATTTCGCGTCTCTAATATGTGTCTTCGCTTCTCAAATCTACTTGTGGAATAATGGTTATTGTTTTGCTAAGTACTGTCGAAAGATCGATCTTTTCTTCCAGTGATCGATGTATGCATATCGTCGTATATGCTATATGTAGAATCAACAGCTTTTATGCTTTAATCCCATCATATCTTCCAGCTTTCTCTATCTTGCAATCCTTTTGATGTTCAACAGGGAAATTGGCATGCTTTTTAATGCATCTTTCTGTAAAATTATGATCCTTCAATCATGTATTTTCTCACTTGGTGTTTCAAGTGTAATAACCAATATTTTCTTATATATTCAAGTATCACCCAGTTATGATCTGACATCTAATCCTGAGTTTGAATGGATTATAGTCTACTTGCTGTGTTGTTTAAATTTTGAAGACTAAGGCTTTCTTCCACATCATGATCAAAATGCATCTGCGTTTTCTCTGCTAATGAACAAGCATAACGTGTCAGCTTCACAATCGTTAATTACCAGGCTTCTCAAATCTGAAAGCAACTAGAGCTAGGAAGACAAATTCATATAATGCGTAATAGAATTCCTATCCCCACATATAGCATTTATTTCGCTTCAATCTGTTATACTAGCACATCATATAGTACGGTTGTCTTGAATCTTATTCTAGAATTCTAAATAAAAATGCAAGAACATATCACAAAGAGCCAAATTAGACACATGAATTATGATTTTTGCATAACTTTTGATTATATATTTTTATTGATTTACGAGACATAGAGAAATTCTAATTAAGAAAGAATAAGTCATAATTATTTAATTATCATATTCAAACATCAAAAATATTAATTAAATTTTCGCATAAATAAATTATTATATAAAAAAAATTTCAAGATAGGGAATAGCACAGTTAACAAGAGGCTATTGAGAATGGCCATTATTTTATTTGCAGAACCTGTGGCTTGCAGCATTCATGTGTGTGAAGACGTAAATGCTTGAACGGCAATCAGTTGAGAAAAACAGTAAAGCACTCAAAGTTTGGACATTGGGATGACGTGTTGACTTAGACGTTATTACGCGATCTTGTTTTCTTTCTCTTTTGCCATTTCTATCATCAACTGTTAGCTGCATTTGTTTGGCGTGTGCTGTGGGGTAGTCCTTAATTAGCAGATAGCATAGCATAGCCAGCCAGAAAATAAACCAATTGATCGATGATGGAGACTACCACCTTTTTGGATTTCTATCAGCCATTGCTAGTGCTAGTTGCACTAACAGATAAATTTGCTTAGGTTTCAAAATCAGTTGGTCGGTTAAAGTGGCATGTAACAAATGATGTTTCTCTCACTTTACTTGGAACTTAAGAGACTTTCTAAGGTTTTACTGCTCAACCAATCGATTGTCGAAGGTTTTGTACATACTGATATTATGCTTCCATTCTGTTCAGAGACAACGAACATTGAAAATCAGATGCCAATTTTCATCCATATAAACCACCAACGTTGAGCGCTTAGAGTTTCGAGTTCAGAAAAACCCTTAAAATGGAGTCTCTAGCTTTGATTGTTTGCATAAGAAATCACCGGCCTCCAGTTTCCAATTCTAACGACTATTGTGGATGTGGACTTCCATCTTTGTCAGGATTTTAATCCAACTGCTAAGGGTACATGATAACTGACAGTACGAGTACAGCCAACCTCTGAGACGATGTTTCGTCTTTGATTCTGCTTACCACTATTCACGTCTTTAATACCCCTGAGGCCCAACCCAACAATTTGGACAGCTACCGTGAGCATCCCTTTCGTGAAAATTAGCAGTCTGTCTCGTTTACTGTGATAGATTTGGACCGTATGTTCATTCTGTCAGGACGATTTCCTTCTAATTTTTATCATCAGGTGGCCCAAGGGTCCCGAGTCCAAGCTCTTATTTATTTTAAGGCTTCACATTTCAGTCCTCCATTGAACATTAATCAAGTGTCCCTTTCAGATGCCCACTTCCTAAATAATGACAAATTTCAAGTTTTCTGATAAAAAATATTGCCTGCCATTGCACCAAGAACCGAGTTGTTTGACAATTTACTGGCTCTACCAGTAAATTGTCAGACAACGCGATGTAATAGTACTGACCCATTACATCGAAAAGCATTGTGTTAACTGAACAAGATTAAGAAAAATACCTTCACTGATTTACACAAAGGGTTTTCAATAAATCCCGAAACCCTAGCAACTGCAGATGGTAATCAAAACTATGGTATTGGAGTGAATAATCACAAATATAGGTTCAGTGAAGATTGAAAGAAAGCAATATAGATGTTATATACGACGAATGGAATAGAGTTAAATTTAAACAAGATGCGAGTAATCAGACTTTACAGCTCTGTCCATCATTAGCACACAGAATTCACGAACCAAATTGCTGCAACTATTTATTAAAGTAAAAAGAGATGAGATTTACTTAGCAAACTATAATATATCATCCAGTACCAAAATAGGTGGGTTGCACCGTGGTATCATCAGTAACACCAAGATTGACACCTTCCATGAGAGCCAATCTCATGTCTTCCGACGGTTTCCAATGTCGCTTCCGCTGGTTTATGAACCAGTTGTTGATTTGCTTTGGGTCTAACCCTGTCATTTCCGACAACTTTGCTTTATCATCTTCCTGCGCCACATTCGTTAGTTAGATGTCCATAACCACTTCTCGGTCATAGTTACAGGATTTCATTTTTTAAAAAGAACATGCATATTCTATTGCATCTACGTGAGTTCACTTGCTATGCACCCCCCTCCACTAGTTTCAGCAACAGTAAAATTTCAGAATTTGACGTCATTTTATCTTAATACAAGTTCATTACAAGATGCTCTTATCCTCTTCAACTAGCAACAAACAGAAATATTGCTAAGCATGCAAAGCAAAATGGTGATAAAAAGTTAGTACTTAACAAGATAGTGTGGCAATGAAGTCTTGATTACCGTAGGATAGGGCCATCTGTAATGGCTGTTCCACCAGTCAAGAAGTTTGGTCCTTGCATCTTTTGGAAGTTTGCCTTTCTTTCGTTTCTTTAGGAACTCTTTTCTCAAGCTACTGAGGTAACCACTGTACTTGCGCAACAGCATTCCCTTGACATCCTGATCAATTCGGTGACCGGAAGAAGATTCTTGACTTTCTGTTCCTTCAACCTCGCCACAACTTAAATCTTCTTCTGAAGTCTCTGCTTCTTCATCTGCAAACAATACCAACAACCAATTTAACATGATTATTGCCAAAGCAAACTCAAACCATATATCATCAGATCATTTTAAAGAACCCTGTCATCTCATAGAGATTGTCCATATCAAAAGAACTTCAAAAAAGCAAAATTCGTGTTCAGTGACGTGTTAACAACCATAATTTGATAAACAACTGGAATGAAGTGTTGCTCGTATGCATAATGTAGCAAAATTGTCCTCTTTCTCGTGAACAAAGCAAACTCGAATAGCACATTACTAGAAACCTGCAGTCTTCCAAACAACTAGAAAGCTGAAGCAACAACCATTCAATTATCGTAGCCAAAACTTGCCTAGATTTCTTTTTAATCCGTCTTCTTGGATAAGTATCATTCAAGAGGATGATGCATGACGAGGATAGAAGACTATGAGCCCCCTCATGCAGTTTTTCAAGCATGTTCGAAATCCCTCCCATTAGAAACTTACAATTGCAAAACCAAGGTAATATTTTGCTCTTGTACCAATCTGTATTCATGTATTGCTCTTAGGTTCTTATCAACTCCATCTTCATTTTTAGAGAAGACTAATTTTGTTAACACGACATATTTCTCATGACATCCTAAACTAAGATACATTTGCAGTATTGTCAAAAACAAAAATATAAACCATTAGGAAAATAATATGCGGGCATCAAATGCATTCCAAGTCCTTCAGTGAATCATCAATTTGCTAGTCAAGTTTGGAACAAAAAACAGTATTGGATGCCCTCCAAGGACCAACTTATAGTTGATTTCACTTAAAAGATATGAAACTGAATGTGCACATTTAGGCCAAGGAAGATACATAAACTTGAACTATCCAATTGTGAAACCTAATTAGTTTCTCTAAGGAATATAAAACTTAACCAAAGGAAGGCAAATAATTTGTAGAAAATTATTACCTTACAAGTTTGTAACAATAACCAGCTTGATAGAAAATGTGTGTTGAGGAGTAGATCAAATATTGTTAAGTGTTCTATGTTGTACAAAATTTTAATAAATAAATAATTGCCATCCTTTGAGACCACTGCTATTTCAGGAAGTCCATTGAGAAAGATTTTGAACCACAGTAGACGTGATATCACTGAAACTTTCTGACGTAACCAACACCGAAGTTCTAATGTTAGTAGCAAAAGGAATCGTACATATATAAAGTTCTCTGGAATAAACAAATAGTCGTTATACAGAAGGTAAAAGTTTTATGGGAATAATATATAGGAAATACATCAGACAGTTCTAACAATTTGAAGTTATGTTCAGAAAAGAAATATTACTTAGGAAGGTATCGGATTTTAATAACATGATTTTGCCAATAATGAACATATCTACACCCATCAGACCGCTTTGAAGAAAAAGAAAAGATGGCCATAAATACAACAATTATAAGTTGGATGGTAGGTAAGAACCACGGTGCTTATTACTTTGGACCCAATACTTCAACACACTACAAGTAAAAACTATTCTTTTCTACATGCATACAAGTAGGAATTTAAGCCCCTTGCACCCACCACAATTCAAAACATTTTAATGCATAATAGAATCAAAACTAACAAGTACACATGAGCAAGTTATACTCAGATGAAAACTTTTACTTGTCTTCTTCTTACCAGAAACATAACCACAGCTTTTCGTCAGTGCTCCGTTACAGAGATTACTTAATTGTAATTCTATGTTGCTCAAGAAGGTGGTCGCCTCATTGAACGGCTTGGATATCTCTTCCTTGTATCTATGAAGAACCTCACAGTATGATTCCTACCAAAATTACCGCAAAAACTCATCCTTATTTGATATGATAACAAGATAGTAGATAAAGATATTATATTACTTTTCCTTCTCTTGATTTGGCCTAAGTAAAAGTTGCTTCTTTAATCAACTTTATTGATTTGTTTGAAACCAAATAGAAACTTTGAATAAAGAACAGGAAACAACGTGAAGCACAAATATTATAATAAATACTATTAAATTTTGCAAATACCATGAACTCGTCCAGTTCCGGGTCTGTTCCTATCGCACTAAGGCAAGTGTTCACTGGGCAGTTTGCATTGCCTATCTCTTCCAGTAGAGACGCTATTTCTGGCGGTGCACCAACCTTGAGAAACGAAAAGAGCAGCACAATAAATTAATTTTTTGACTCACCTTTATCAGTAACTCAACTCCTTTTCGACTTTTGATAACAGTATTTTATTGCTTTTTGAGAACACATCAATGGAGAATCAGCTTTAAAAAGCAATAGTAAGCAGTTTTGAAGGTTGAATACAAACATACAACAAAGCATTAGTTATAACCTTTTGACACTCAATGTGTGCAGATACTAGGTCTGGGTACCGAGGGTGACTTGCGATTTGGGTCTTGATTAGATCACACATATCCGATCCAGTGATCCGATTACAATGATCACCAGCTTCAAATTCAAAGAGATTATCCACCGGACTATGGAATTCGATACTTGTACAAGCAGCGAAGTTATTAGGAAAGCTTTCAACTCCAACTATATCATTTGAGCAAGATATTGTAGGATCAATCCTGTAAAAGTCCTCCATGAAATTTTTGGTGCCCAGAAAATCGAAAAACAGCAATCTTGAGAAGAGAAGACAACACCAGACCAGGAAGGTCAGTAATCTTCAAAAGACAGGAGTTTCTATAAAGGGGACATCAATTGATCAGATGAAGCAAGCACATTCTTAATATGGGCACATCTAAACAGGTTTATGGAGAAATGAGCAATCTTTAAACTTCTTCAAGCACTAAAGAAATCGAACCGCCTATTATAGGCTGTCCAAGTTCAAAAACACCTACAGAGAGAGAACAGCAACAATAAAAACAGCAGGAGTTTTATGTATGGCTCGACTTTTCATTTCTTCCAAGGCGGTACATAAAAACTAAAAAGGCGCATATACGTATATGATCAGGAATTACACTGAGAGTAATAAAAAGTGTAGGTTTCAACTTTGAAGTAACCAGAACCAATCCCCATCATAGAAAAGCCGCATGTTCAAGGGGATATCGTGATAAAAGAACCAGACCCCAAATGAGCTTTCAAGCAGAGAAATGTAAAAGCCCCATTAGACAAACTCCAAGTTCAAGAATCTTAGTGAAGCAGAACCCACGGAGAGAGAGAGAGGGAGATAGGCAAGTACAGATAACTGTGAAGTAACCTTAGCTTCAGGACTCGGGAGCGGAAAGAGACCAGACCTAACTTACTTTTCCAAGAAGAACTCAGATAAAAGCATACAGAGATGGAGAGAGAGAAGTCTAAGCGAGTGTGACCTCCATAGAGAGGTTAATATCTGAAAAAGGTCCCCTATATACCACCGCATAATAAAGACAGCGGACAGAGAGATGAAAGGTATGGTTTGCACGTTCTTGCACGCTGAGTAACAGTATAATCATATCATGGGTGCGGTGTAGCCCGTATTTATAGAGGATATGTCTCTTTTATGTGGCCAGTTTAACTGTGACATGACATTCTGCCACATTTCACATTCTCATTGGCTTATACTTGCAGACCTTTGTTGGACCCCGTCATAAACCTCAGTAATTTGGTACTGTACAACAACAACATCCTGTTCTTTTACCTCGCTCGCTTCCGCGTTCGTCGACCCACGTTATGATACTATGATTACTCACACTTCCTGTAGCAAATCAAACCTGAGCTGACTAGCCAGGTTAAGGTACAGACGAAGACTATAATGGCTTAGACAAAAGTTTTGTTTTCATTGTCAATCTTCATTCGTGTTCATGCTTTTAGGTTTTGGATCAATGACCCACAATAGCACATCTGCATTTGCTTGTTTTAATCGAGTGCTTTCTCTCTTTTGCACTGCTTAACAAAAAAAGAAACCCACATGAGAACATGATAACACGTATCTTCTGTTCACGAACATTTAGTGAGGCAAAAGGTGAGGTTTGATCCTAATATGTGTCATATGTTGCCAGGGTACTTTTGAATTAATAGGAAAAAGAATTCAGATAGATAATGCCTGCTACTGCTAAGTGCATTAGGTTTGATGGCAAATTAAGTCATTCTTGCAATGGTGGCAGGTATCATAATGGCTTAGTAAAATGGTTCCTTTTCCTGCACCTTCGGAGAACATCTGTTGACATTACCTGTTATTAATTAAAAGCACTTCTATGATTGCATGAAGAATAATGGCCTCTCCAATAGTCCTTTTCTGTTTCGGTAAATAAGAAGAAACTATATCGAAATGATTAGTTGTCACTAAATTCTATCAAGTATAACAGTACCGATCATCGGTATCAGTTGGTACAACAATTCGCGTGGTACCAGTCGGTACTGGCCAGTATTTGTTATTTGGGGTGGGGTTAGTTAAGTAATTTTCTTTTTTGCAAATCGGTCTTCCAGCTTTTAAAATTTACAATATCGGTCGATATTCAGCCGGTATTTGTTGAAAGACCAATTTGCAAAAAAGAAAATTACTTAACCTCCCCACCTCGATGTTGTCTGCTACTCTCTCACTCTCTCTCACATATTTCTCTCTCTCTCGGTTCTCGTCTCCATTGACTGTCCTCTCCGGTGACTATCCTCTCCGATGACTCTCCACCATCGCCTCTTCCTCATAGTCATGGCCACTTATGTCTCTCTCTCTCTCTCCGGCGACTCTCCACTCTTTTGTGTGCACTATGCCACCACTGGCCAACCACTGCTCTCCAACCATCGCTTCCATCCGTCCACTACCATGCCTAGTGCATGTAGAGTGTAGAGTGTAGTAGAATCTTGAGATCTAGAATTTCAATTTTCCAGATCTAGATCTAAACTAAACCGACCTAACTTTTTAATTGCATTTTCTAATTGTTTGGATGTGTTTTTGCTCTGAATAGCAATGACATTATGTTTGGTTATGTATGTGCGTTTTTTGATGGTTGGAATTGCTAGAATTCTTGGAATTCTTGAAAATGTTTATGTGAGTTGGGAAATTTGGGTTTGAAAGTTGGAATTGTTTGTGTGAATTGGTTCAATTTCAATGTAATTTAGGCATTGTCAATTTATAAAGAAAATTAATGCATTGGAAAATTTGGATTTGAAACTTGAAATTGTTTGTGTAAGTTGATTAAATTTCAATATAATTTAGACATTGTCAATTTAAGAAGAAAACTAATGCATTGGAAAATTTGGGGAAGAAACTAAGACTGTTGATTAAAATTGGTGAATGAAAGATTGTTAAATCAAAGCTAGGGATTAGGATTTTAGTAACAATATTTATTAAAATTAGTTAAGAAAACAAACTAATTATAAACATTATAAATTGAATTGTATAAGTAAACAAAATATATTAGTTTATAGTTGAATTATGAGATTACATAAAGTAAGTTGTAAACTTATAGTTGTGAGTTATGGTTGAAGTTGAATATGTTATAGTTGTGAGTGTATGTCTTTAGTTTATGGCTAAATAATGTAATCATACAAAATGAGTTATATTATGAGATGGACATGTGTATTGTGTAATTGTGTATATTAAATACTTGAATTGTTGATTTTTGACCTATTGGTATTGTGTTAGATATAATTGAATTTCGTATGATATAATCATATAAAATGAGTTATATTATAAAAGATGTATACGTGTATTGTGTAATTATGTATGTTGAATACTTGAATTATTTGCTTTTGACTTATTGTTGAATTGTGTTGGATGAAATTGAATTGTGTATGATGTAATCATACAAAATGAGTTATATTATATAAGATGTATATTTGTATTGTGTAATTGTTATGGTGAATACCTGAATTGTTGGTTTATGACTTATTGGTAAATTATGTTGGATGAAATTGAATTGTGTATGATGTAATCAATTAATCATATAAAATGAGTTATATTATATAAGATGTATATATGTATTGTGTAATTATGTATGTTGTTGTTGGTTTTTGACTTATTGGTGAATTGTGTTAGATGAAATTGAATCGTGTATGATCTAATAATATAAAAATGAGTTATATTATATAAGATGTATATGTGTATTGTGTAATTATGTTAGTTTGGACTTTTAAGTTAAACAATAAATATTTTGTAATAGTATTTGATAATGAAATTATGTGTTATTTATTTTAATATATGACTAATTTATTTTTACAGATTAATGGAAGGAAATTCAAGTATTCCTGATAATTCAACCGTTTCAGAAAGATACAATGATTTAACTTGGGTTTATATTGCATTAGTCTGCAGTATGAAGAACTATAATATTTGCTTGTTTTGTAACAAGCATTTGAAAGGTGGATGAATCACTAGATTAAAGAAGCATTTAGCTAGGGTTAAAGGAAATGTAGAATCTTGTAAAAAAGTGAGTTATGATGTGAAATGACAGATGAAGACTTTGCTTGAAGAGTATCAGCACAAGAAAGATAGAAGGGAGAGATTGAATTATGAATTGGTAGTGGAAGTTCGTTTATTGGTGTTCAAGATGATAGTAGAAATGTTGAAAGTGGTAGTGTTCCTTCTTAGCAAAAAGTTAATGTTGCATCTAGACCTGATATTAGGAAAACAAAAAGGTTGTCGAATTTTTTTGCACCACAAACAACTTCTAGAGCTCAACTTTTAATTCTTAGTGGCCTGCAATTAAGAGAAGTGGCTCATAATGTGGATATGAAAATGGCTAAATGGTGGTATGATTCATGTATAGCATTCACTACTTCCCAGTGTTATTATTATCAGCCTATGGTGGATGCTCTAGCCTCTTACGGTCTAGGATACAAAACAACTTCTATCGATGACTACAAAGGTAAACTTTTGAGTAGCTCTGTTTATGAAATTAAAAGTTACTTGAAAGGAAGAAGATAGCTTGGGTTACTTATAGGCATTCAATCATGTGTGATGGTTGGACAAATAAGTGACATGAGTTTATTATTAATTTTTTGGTTTATTCTGCAAAGTGCTCAACATTTTTTAAGTCTATTGATGCATCTGGCCTTATCAGGACTGTTGATACTTTATTTGAAATATTCGATGAAGTTGTGAATGAAGTAGGGCCAAAAAAATATTGTTCAGTTCATTACTGATAATGATTTCGCTCATAAAGCGATTAGAAGAAGATTACAAAGCAAGTATAGTTCTTTTTTTTGGACTCCTCATGCTACATGTTACATTTACTTAATGCTAAAAATATAGGAGATGCTAAGTATTTTCCTATTATTAATGAGATTGCGCAAAAAGTAAAAAATGTGACAAAGTTTATCTACAATCATGCATGGGTATTGAATTTAATGATAAAGGATTTCACCAACGATAAGAATTTGTGTCATCCTGCTATTACAAGATTTGCAACAAATTTCTTATCACTTCAATAGTTTATTATGATGAAGAAAGAGTTGAAATAGATGTTTGCAAGTGAAAAGTGGGTTGCATCTTAGTATGCTATGTCTAACGCTAGATTGGAGGTTTCCAAAATTATACTTAAAGATACTGAATTTCGGTCTCAATGTTAATTTATCATCTGAGTTTGTTTCTTCTGGCTAATAGTGAGGAAAAAATAACAATGAGTTCTTTTTATGATGCCATGGAAAGGAAGCAATCAAGGCTAATATGAAAAATAGGTTTTCTTTGTGCACATCTTATCTTACAGTTATCAATGATAGATGAGAAAGATAACTTTACTCTTTGTTTTTTGCAGTTGGGGCGTTTTGGAATTCTAGTGTCTATTTCATATCAGGTTGTACAAAGAAAGTTGAAATTAATAAGAGAATGCTTTTAATTATTACAACAATTGTTATCCATGAGATGATGCAAGATCTCCTAAGCTCATAGATAGAGATTTATAAAGAGGGTTTTGGGGATTTTGGGATGTCAATTGCTATTCGTCAAAGAACAAAACTTATGCAGGTTTAATCATCACTTTATTTTGTTTACAATGCTACTTTTATTGTCTTACAACTTATAGTTTCTTGGTATGACCAATTCAAAAGTAGTGTTCCAGAATTGCAAAAGTTTGCAATTTGAATTCTAAATCAATGCTTGAGTGTAACAGGATGTTAAAGGAATTGAAGCACATTTGAATTCATCCATTCCAAAAAAAAGTATAAATTAGAGCATAAAAGATTTAATGACTTGGTCTTTGTTTGATACAATTTAAAATTTTGGGAAAAGTATGTTATTATCATTATTAAGTTAGATATAACTTCTTATAATTTTTAATTATTTTATTTTATTTTTTACTAGAACTCTTAATAGAGCAAGCGATTCAGTAGATTCAATTTGCATTGATAATATCAATCTTTTGACAGATTGGGTTTTTAAGGAACTAGATTTGATAGATGAGAGTAACTTGGAAAATAATCTTGGATAAGAAAGCATTGATATGTTATTTGGTGCAATGAATTTGAATGATTGTGATGATGAGACTCCTCCCAATGATGAGGATTTTGTATCAAATGAGAATCGAGGTCAATACAGTTATAACGGGTATCTCGTATGCGATTGAATGAAGTTCCAAGTTTTTGTTTCTCCTCTTTTTTTAAATTTTTTTACTTATATTTAATTTATATGTTAAATTCTATATATGCAATGTAATTGTAAATATTTTTTTTCCAGGTTTTACTTTTAGTTAGTTCTTCAACATGAACTCTTGTTGTAAATTGTAATTGTTAGAGAGTAACAGATATTTATTCTTTTTATTTGATGTAATTATTATTTATTATATGATGAAATTGTAATATTTTAAATACTTTGTATTGTTCTT
>JAOQMM010000007.1:10320317-10332025 GCA_027563515.1 Erythroxylum platyclados
TGTAACAAATTCTGTGTACATATTTTAACTTAATGAATGAATATTGTGTGATGAGTTTGTTCATGGTTGAGTATGTTATGGACAGGAGAGTCCTGCGGCTTTGATGAGTTGAACTGGAAATATATAAGTGTTTCTTTTGTTTGTTGCAGGTTGTCTTTATATTTTTGCCTAGTCAAAATACAACTGTTGTGCTGTCCAATTTTTTCTAAAAATGTGAATGAAACGTAGTGCGAATGATACTGGTAAGCCTTGCATAGTCGAATTAAGGGTACCGTATGTACTCTTAGCCCGGGTATGCGGCGGTTGTCACGGGCTCGATGTGGATTCGGGTCGTGACACCTTTTCCTCCATCTCATGGCTTTTTTATATACTTTTGGCCGTTGATTATGTCTCGAAGTGGGTGGTAGAAAAAGCCACTAAGACTAATGATTCTACAGTTATTGTAGGTTTTATAAAGTATAATATTTTCAATACATTTGGAGTTCCACGAGCCATTATTAATGATTAAGGAAGCTACTTTTACAACAGAGCAATGGTTGCTTTGTTTAAAAAGTATGCAGTGCATCATTGTATAGCTACTACTTACCATCCACAAATGAATGGGCAAGTAAAAGTATCAAATAGATAAGTGAAATCTATTCTGGAAAAGATGGTGAATATGAGATGAAAGGATTGAAGTGTACGTCTAGAAAATGCTCTTTGGGCATATTGTACAACCTACAAAACACCAATAGGAATGTCTCTTTATTGATTGGTTTTTAGTAAAGCTTGTTATTTATTGGTGGAGATTGAACATAAAGCTTATTGGGCGGTGGAACCTTGCAACGTGAATTTGGAAAAGCTAGGGAGGTGCAATTGCAAGAGCTAGAGGAACTAAGGTTAGATGCTTACGAGAATTCGAGAATCTACAAAGAGAAAACCAAATTGTTCCATGATAATTTGATTTTGAGAAAGCAAATTGAGGTGGGAAAAAGGCGTTATTATATAATTCTCGATTAAAGCAAATTCTAGGTAAGTTACGTTTTAGATGACTTGGCCCTTTTATTATCATTAATACATTTCCTCATGGTGTAGTGGAAATAAAAAGTTTAGATACGAGGAAGATTTTTAAGGTGAATGGACATAGATTGAAACCATTTTATGAGGAGATGATAATTTAAGTGTGGTGGATATTGATTTGACCCTTCCCTAATATGTCGAAGTTTGAAGAAAAAAAAGTTCTGTTGAGCATAGCGACGTTAAATTATTGCACTTTTTAGAAGGCAACAAAAGACATGATAATTTTTATTAATTATGTTTTAGTTATATATAGTTTTAATTTGCTTGTTTTTTAGAAGTTAGTTTATTGGCTTAATGGAGAATTAGGTCTTAAAATTCTAGAAAACTAAAATTCATATGGTAAGATCACGCCTTATATAATTCAGTTATCAGGATAAAAGACCCAAAATTTTAGAATACTAAAATTCATAAGGCTTGATCACACCTTACTTAACTCAGGTTAAGGTAGCAATCATCCAAAATTTCAAAATATTAAAACTCATAAAATGAGATCTCGCCTTATATGATTCAACTTTCTGGAATGGAACTTTAAAAATTCAAAATACTAATAATCATAAGGCGTGATAAACAAAACAAGTTAGGGTTTTGTGTTTGAATTTTGTTTTGTTTTTGATTAATTTTTTAATCATTAATTTTTTAAAAATTATTTATATCGATGTTAATGATTTGTTTTATTTTTAAAGAAATTGTGATTTTTTAAATAAATAAATAACTTTAATTTAAAAATTAAATAAAAGAGAAAAATAAAAAAATAATGATGATATAAATAATTTTTTAAAAAAATAATAATTAAAAAATTAATCAAAAATAAAAAATTCAAAAACAGAACCCTAACTTATTTTGTTTTGTTTCAGGCACAATGCATTGCTAGTTCAAGAAGCCCACCCATCTTAGTATCATTGTCACACAACACCAGACATCCATAACATTACACCACCAGCAGGCACACGCTTAGCACTAAGTGCACCACGCTTCTCAACCCAAGTGCACTACAACGCAGCTGCTCCACCTAGTGTAGGTCCACAGTGCCATAACGCCGCAAGACGCATAAACCGGAGTCTTCAGCAGGTGTCCAGTGACAGGTCTACACATCCAACATTCAAAGTAGCCAACACATAATTTTTTCACAGCACACGCCACCAACACCATACCCCCATACTGCATCACATAAAGGCTCTAGGTGCACACAGTACCAGGCGAGCCACAAGTCCAGGCAGTAGGCATACACACCCACTTACCCAATAACAATGCACCAATCTCCTAAGAACACACTAAGCAACCCAGATCTCCAAAGTGCTGTAATGACATCCCATTTACTTTCTAGTTTTATTTCATTTCTTTTTATTAAATAATTTTAATTGCTTTTCATGTTAATTCTAATTTTAGTAATTATAAGGTTGTTCTAATTATTTTTAGGATTAGTTTTCTTGTTTATAATTCTCATAATTATGGGACATTCAAAAGATACTAATCAACAGCGATGAAAGGAAAGTCTAAGGTGAATCCAATTGTACAAAATCAATCCGACATTGGACCTACTACAAGTACCAATAAGAAGCATGCTCAGATATCTACACGTATATCTTGCCACTAGCTGAGTTGGATCTTTGCAGATATCTCACTTTCAGCTCTAAAGAAAGAAAACAAAGGTATGTCGCTATCAAAACCTGACAAACATATTAATGTGGGTAAGTATGTGCATTATCTTAGAAGAATTGCATATCAAAGAAATTTTGATGATTTGATTATTGATACAAGGTGGAGACATTTTGTGCTTATTTGTTATCCAATTTCTATTCAATTAACTAGGAAGTTTTATACTACCATCAATTTGATAAATTGGATAATTTTACTCTACTTAGTCCCAACATGGTATAGTATAGATTAATGAGTGTCGAATTTAAATAGAACATTATCGAATTTAGTTTGGCCTTAGGGTTGATAAATGAGTAATATGCTAATTCAACTTGGTACAAAGAATCTGTTGTGGACTATAGTGATTTTGATTCTTTTAGACTGTGGAAATCAATGTCTTTAGACTCGTTGGTTTATAATTCAAGTAAATATAAAGGCAGTGATCTTAATGAGTTTGAATGGATTTATATTTAGCATTTCTTGGCTTTTAATTATTCAAGAAGGAAGGCCACGATGTGTACTTATACGAAAACTGAGTTGTTTTTTAGTTGGTGTATGGTACATAGAGCAAATGTCACATTGGCGCTTAGTTGGCTACATAGTTTAACACTATTATCTCTTCTAATAAGAACTTTTGTCTTGGTTCCCTTATTATTCATTTGTCTATTAATCTCATTTTTTGATATGACTAACACTAATATGCATATAGATAGTGAAATGAAATTGTTAGATGGGGCTTGTTTAAGTAGGATGAGGTTGCTCGAGCAACAAAAGATAACATTTTGTTTTTATCATGTTATCTCCCCTGGAGAGGTTCATCATCAAATCAATAAAAGGATCGTAATGTTCCACAACCTCTGTATCTTCCAGGTCCACAAATTCGACATGAGCATCATTTTTGGTTGGAGAGGTTGGAACGTAAAATTTATAAACTGAAGAGGAATTTGGATGCTCTGCTCCAATTCATGGGGGTGATACCTTTATGTCCACCGACACCATAATGCATCTAGTTTCAGATGCTCACAACTCAGAGGAGTATTATACTATGTGCTTTATTTTATGTTGACTATTTCTGTGTTATGTGAGCATCCTGTGCATATATTAGGGGTAATGTATGATTTAGGTGTGAGAGAGCGAGAGTATTTTATGATTTGTGCTTGAACTCATGAATACTATGATTCATATATTAATTATTCCTCATTGTAGCCGCATAATTTTCTGATTGTTGTTTATAAATAATTCTTAAGTTAAGATAAGATGCATTTTTGGTATAAGTTATAATGCCTAAGAGAGACAAACATGATTAGTGTTTTTCATTAAATTACTTTAAGTATATTAATTGTTTTGTTGAATGAAAGTGTGCAAGACTTGATGCATTTTGACACTTATGTGAGCTTTGAGTCTGTGAGCATTCATCACATTTGGGCTCGTACATTTCTTTTTGTTATGTATTATCAAACATAGTTTGTTTATACTAAAACTTGTTTTTGAATACATGTTGAGACTACATTTTTTATGAATTTGTGCATAAAGATGATAAAAGCACTTAGGATAACCATTTTCGACCTTAATAAGCCTACCCTAATTTTTATCCCTAGAAAACCAATGAGAGCCTTAACCTTTATTTTCTTGCATACTAACACTTTTACCCTTCTTTTTATTGATGTCCTTAATAGTTTTGAGCCTGTAAATTGAAGGAATTGTATCAAGCTATTTTACATAGAATTTTGACCATTTCCATGAAAAGTAAATTAGTTGATTCAAATTGCATTGTTTTGATCTTTTAATTTTTTATAAAAAGGGGAAGAACTATATATAAAAAAGAAGAGAAATATTCTCTTTGATTTTCTTATTTAAAAAAGAAATTAAAAAAAGAGAAGAAAAAAATGACGAGGTGATTGAAAAGGATGCTATTTAAATTAAGTGAGTTTTGGATGAAATTGAGTTAAAACTTATGTAGATAAGTTTGTATAATTTCCTTTAATTTATTTAACCTAAAAACTTCTTTTTGTCATACATTACTTAAGCCACGTTACAACCCTTATTAGGTCCCTTTAATTTATGCATTAAATTCATTTTTGGTTACTTGTGGAGATATAGTTTATGAGCAACTTTATGGAAATAACTCGTTATGCTTTGATTTAAGAGCTCAATGAACCTTAAACACTTTAAGTGTATAGAATGAAATCCATAAGAGGGTGTCAGTTTTATTTTATTTGATTTTGATGGAATTGATGAGATGCTATATATTCATTCTAAACTTATGCTATGAGTGCTTGTTCTCTTAGATATTATTTTATCTTAACCCTTTACTGTATATTAGCTTATGGGATATTTCTGGAGGTTGTTATAAGGATAATTGATTTATGCTTAAGGACAAGCATAAGTCTTGTGTGTGAGAATTTGTTAAGATGTTATTTGGTTATGTTAATTGAACCTATCACTTTTTTCATTTAATTTTTGTGTTTAAATGGAAAATTTAATATTTATTTTATTTTAAGAGATAACAATTGGAGATTGCATCAAATTGAAGCATTATTAGTTAAAATCACATATTTTGATAAAAGTGAATAGAATACTGTAGTGAGTAAGACGAGCTCACACCTAGTGCTGGATTCACCTCAAGAGTTTGAATTCAATTAAGAAACTTATTTCCAGCCTTATTACATAAGGATTTGGATTTGTTTAGATAGGAATCTTGACAAGATAGGAGGAGGCTAGGTTTTAAGTAGGAATAGATGAGAAAAATATGTCTAACACTCTACAAATCAAAATTCCAAAAAAAAGCACTTTTACACATCAATATTTTTTTGTAAAATGAATAAAGATATATTAATCTATAACATTGGAGTTTTCTCTTTTTCTTTCATCTTTTCTTCTATTTTTTGTATTGAACTATAGTCATGTGTGGCTAAATTCGAATATTCTGATTTAAGGGGATTCAAAATTCTAGTTGTAACCTTGTGAGGTTTGTTCTAAACTTAGATTCTTGTTTTAATTCAAGCATTTTTTATTTTGTGTGTTTATATTTAATGAATAATTTATATTAATTAGTCTGACAAATTAATTTAATATTGGTTATTCTATAGTTATCAATGAATTCAGTGATCCGTAATTGTCATGAAAGATTGGTAAAAGTAACAAATAAATTATTTATGAATTTGCATATTTAACTTATGAGAAACAAGAAAACTAAGTTGAATAGTTGTAGCTATCTCAATTATTTAATTTATGGTTTTCTCTTTTTCACTAAGCTTATTGTTATTATTTAATTGATATGAAATGTTATCATAGTTAATCAATTTATGGCAAGTTCTAGTTTAAATGTTAGTTTTGAACCAATTAATTTAGAAAAATATGAGACTTATTATAACTATCCTAATAGGTTTCAACATAACTGTTGAATTGTAAAAATTATTGTTTTTAAATTAAAGGTCAATGTTACGCCGGAATGAGATTTTTCCTTTGAATCAGAGTTAAATGTTATTAAATTTCTCACTTTAATACTTTTAGTAACCTAAGATAATTTGATTATAGAAATTAAACATAACCATAATGAAATAATAATATTTCCTTATTTATTAAAATTAAAGTTCTAATATATGTATCAAGGGACTGATTTTATATATTTTCAATTTCTTTAGGGTTGGAGGGACTCTCGAATGGGCCACCCTTCGGGGCTGAGCGTTAGTTTCCTGAACGAAAGATAAGGGAATGGTGTGTCTGTGTCACTGTGTATTCTCCCCCACCACGAGTTCACAGGGAGTGGAAGAGTATCCCTCGTAAAATATCAATATGTATGGTACTTTGAACGGACAAGAAACTTGTCGAAAGTGAATGCAGACAAGTTGGGAATATTTTATAAGATAAAACTTTTAGAAAGAGGGTCTCATCTCTTCTGTTCTGATTTGACTATACGCCTCTTTTTGTTTGTGGGGTTGGCATGTCTTTGCTTTTTCTTTCCACCGCCAGCAAGCAAACCATCCTATAAAAGACACGCAAAAGAAAACAACACTAGAAAAGGTATACGTGTATATATAATTATGTGATTTCTTGAAGCTAAGTTTTTGAAATGGAGAACTTCAATACAGAAAGTGTGCTATTAAAACAGGATACCTATATCAGAGGCTACAGGGATGATCAGGAAACTCCCAAAATAAATAATAGAATAAAATATAGTATTGAACGTGGACTTGGAAGTTCTCATCCTCTACCATTAATCAGGCAACATAATCACATGTATTGTATAGATAATAATTGTAGTTGGAATTCCTTTGTGAGGTACGAAAATGAAGCTTCAGGTCAAAGAAGAAGCTGCTACACAGGTTGAGCTTTTTTCATTATGTTGAGTTCCCAAGGCCCAAGTCTTGTGTCTTTCTGATAGCTAATAGCTTCAACAATGATTTCGGGATATGCATGGAGACCGTCAATTCCCCCATACAAATATTAGAAGCACAGACCATATATTCAGAACAAAATCTAGACATGAGAAGAATTTGGCATTGCCATTATCATTTCTCTTATTGCAATCAAGAGTACCAGTGTAAATCATGCTTACGTTCCTACCTTCTTCAACTTCACGAGGGTCAATTGTAATTCAAGTCTTCCCTTCGTCGTTATGATTTATAATTAATGAGACTTCTAATTTTATTCCTATTTTTTATTATTAAATTAAAATTTGTACGCTTTTATTAGAAATTTGTTTAAAAATATATACAAATTATAATGTTATAAGTTATTAAAAAATATTTTGAGTTGGTATACATTGACATGCTTATAAAAACATAATTTACAGGCGAAAATTATTTTGCTTAGTTATCAAACTGTAGAACCTTTAGAAGAAAAAAGGAACTACACAACTTCGTTATGCAATGTATCATCTCCATGCATATTAATCTGTGAATAATCGAACTTTTGTCATTTCTGTCATCTCATCAGAGAAACAGAATATATACATTATATTTTTCTCCCTGAAGATTTGAGCTCCCTTAAAATGTTTCATATCTTTGTTTTTTATCAGAAAAAATACGACTAGCTACAGTTCAGCAAGCAACGAATGAATTACAGAGGACTAAGAAATAAGTATCGTGGCATACGCGTCAAAACTGCCCACCAGGAGGACAGTAAAAGAGAAGTGGAGCATGTGAATGCACAAACAAAATCGATTCTTGTTGGAGATGTACATGGGAATAGATAAGATCATTAGCAAAAAGTATCAGCTCATAACAGATAATTTATTATTTCAGGAAGTATCTGTATCGTAGGTTATCAAGGACTTCTGCATATTCAATAGGCGTTGCTTCGTTACAGAAAGTGCAATCCCATATCTTGGCAAGTTCTGTTCAAAATGAAAATAAAGTCAGCACACTTGTATGCCAGTAATTGAAATTTCAAACAAATAATTTGCACAAAAAAAATCAATTTCAGGATATATCTCAGACTAAATCCAATGTAAGCCATCAACTGAATAAATAGCTAAAATCATATTACAAATAGAAAATGGCAGGATAGAAAACGTAACAAATGACATCGACGTTAAATACTCTCTCAAACTTTACATTCATAAATAGTGTAAGAAACATACAGGCCTTAGATGTTAGATACTCTCTACAAGCTTTACATCCATAAATAGTGTGAGAAAAGAAACATACCGGCCTTATCTACAGATGAAAGAGACATAACAAGCATGTTGAATCTTGGGACTTTGGTTAAACTTTCCAGGTATTTGACAGCCAAATCCATATCATCACTGCTAAAGATCAGACAGCATAAGCAAAGGGAACAAACAACACCAGCAGACAATCGTATTTAAATAAATGAGTAGGGACTTACATGAAAAAAGTGGCAACACACTTGATGATATCAATTAGTATAGGAGTAGTCAATGCATGTTTAAATGTCTCCGGCAAAGCACTTGGAGACATAACCTAACAATTCAAGCAAAGGAAAAGCATAGATGCTAAGTGAACTGAAAGAACAAAATTATTTGCAGGAAGTAGCATAAAGACAGTATCGTGCACACATAAAATGTCACCGGGTTTCACTTAATTTTCAAGGCTTTCTTTATCGAACAACAGGCTCATCAAAAGAAAGAGTTGATTCATAGCCATAAAACAAACCTTCAAGAGGCGAGTTTGCAATAAATGATCACCAGCAAAACCTCGCCAATAAACTTCAAATTCATAAGCTGAATTAGGGGATCTTATGTTTCTTGCAGCTTCAGCCATGGCACGAGAAGCTGCTCGAGATGCAAGCTCTTGCACTGAGGCCTTAAGCTCTTGCCTTCCATTTCTGTGATTTCTCTAGGAAAAAAGAACTAAGTAATAAATCATAGCTATAAGGAATACAAATAGAATGAGAAGCCAATATGACAATTCACGAGATTGACAATTAAGAACAACCCATCAAGGTAAATACCCTCTCAAAAAGCACTAAAGAAGCTAGAAGTTAGATTGATATATCTAAAAGCGTGTTTCTAACAGAAGGATCCCGTGCCACACCTGGACACCTTCCACATGGGAACTACTAGTCTCTGCATGAGAATTGACTTCAGCATCAGTTGTACCGACGGCCATTGGACTTCTGTTTTCTATTTCTTGAACAGATGTAAATTTCTTGATAGGGACCTCTTCACCATTCTCCTGCCAACATAATTCAAATAAACTCTTATCACTCATTGCAGCCAAAAAGTGCAGCCTATGCACTATATATGCCAATATTTTGCAAAGCTCCTAATTCAACAGTTAGGTTGAGAGAGAAAGTGAGGGGGGGTGTTACCAGAATCTTCCGAACTATAAATACACTAATTGAAATAAAAAGGCAGGTAACCTGTTATTGTAGTTACCTTGATCTTATCTTTTTGGCCTGTAGCTGCAGCAGTACTCTTTATGTGGCTGGAGATGGAACGAACCTGTTCTCCGTTCTCTTTAGCCTCCAATTTAACTCCCTTGTGTGCTCCCTGTAGAGACCTTAGTGCTCCGGATGCCTTTTGGACAACCTCCTGAAAGAATTAATGGTGATGACTAAAAAGAAATGAGCTCATCAATCTAACTACAAGAATAACAAGGTACAAGTACTATACTTGCCTTCTGATACAATGATTTGACTTCAGCATGCAGTTTTTTGATTTCCTGGTTATTAGGATCCAACCTCAAAGCAAATTCAGAATCTGCAGTCGGCTATATTTGTTAACCATGACAGATCAATCTTAAAGGAAGTATGAAGTTGATTCACTTCGCAGAACATAAACCAAGGTAAAATATACCCTCAACGCTTTCTTTGAATTTTCCCAATTCCTTTCTAGCTGTCGCTCTGCGGGAATATGCTTTTATGTAGCGGTCATCAAAATTTAAGGCCTCTGTACAGTCATCCTCAGCTTCTTGAAATCTAATTAGCAATTTGTTAGAAAATTACAAGACTCATTGTTAGACAAATATCCATAACCCTCTCAGGCCATTAATTATACAAAAAGGAGGAAATCACAGAACATGGGGATCTACTCGAAGCAATGAGAAAAGTATGAAATCTGCACCTATATTCTGTGGTATGATATGACATGGAAAATTCACCTTCTAATTTTAAGATAGGCCATTGCCCTATTTGCATAGGCTACGGCTGTAGGTGTCAATGCTATGCTTCTAGAATAGCACTCAATAGCTTCCTTAAACTTCTTCTGCTTAAAAAACTCATTACCCTGAAAATTTTTCACGTTTGAAATCATCAATCATGAATAGTAGTCAAGGGATCAGAATTCTTGAATTGGCTCTCATAGGACAAGATAAACCCCACCAGTTCTTTCTCTGAAGCAGCATCGACATTAGTCTCCTCTGAAACAGAACCTCTTCCTACATTATTGATAGCATCAAAGTTCCTATAGAAGTCAAAATGTCTTGAACCAATTGTTGAAGAATCCACAGTTGGCTTTCTTCCTATTGATCTTTCATCTTGGTCAACCTCCTGTTAAGAAAATATGAAGCATTACTCGCCAATGAGCTAATTATGGTAATGCATACACTTCGCCATACTTGTGTTAACCATACATCAAGATATGCAATGACTTGATATCTGAAGTGAGAACGCTAATGCACCTTAGGACAGCTTCCTATGCTATTTAACTTGATAAACTCTTATAAAAAATTCTAAAACCACTAGAATACAAATAGCTTTATTCATCCACTTAGGAAAAGGGTTCGAGGCTTTACGAAATGGGGAAAGTGGATTACCTTCTCAGACGATTGGGGCTTCATCTTTTTGTCCTTGTCCTTAAGGGAAAGCTCCCAATCCTGCAAATCATTCAAAAATCCCTGGAAATCCTGGAAAAGAAGCAAAGAAGAACAGCCAATACCAAAATAAATAAACGTATATCATTCCTCGTCAGTGAAAAATTGATTCTTTGACATGCAAATATGAGTAGTTGATGTAAGAACCAAATACACTTAAGTTAATATAATAAACAAGAAGAAAGAGAAACAAATTTCTAAGTAAATATAATCAAGACATTAGCTTTCCTTTTGAAAAGATTGTTTTCTCACAAATCAAACACAATTTACGGGAAAAAAATGAAAAAGAAGAAGAACCAACCAGAGTCTGGTCGCGGCCGTGCTTGCTCGTAGCTCTAGCCATACCTAGACGCCAATGGTGCAAGATTGCTTGCTTAGGGCTTGAGAGGCGAGGTGGGTGATTGGTGCGAGAAGATTTAGGCGTCTCTGGAAGACAAAGCCGGAGTGAGGGACTTTACAGGTGAAGTCTCTGGAGCAGAGCTCTGCTTTCCGAATTTTTTTCTATATTATGTTTTAAAATATTGATATTTTTATAATTCTTTTTTTAATTAAGGTTTAAATTACTGGATTTTGGATTAGATTCCAATTAATAAATATTTTTAATTTTGAATGGTGTATAAAAACTGTTTTTTAATTTATGTTTATATTTTGAGTTCCTATATTTCTTTTAAATAAAAAAATTCTTTTTGGTTATTAATGTAAACCACTAATAATAATTACATATTAGATAAAACT
>JAOQMM010000007.1:10347943-10358133 GCA_027563515.1 Erythroxylum platyclados
ACGGTACATCAAATTTAACAACTTTAACTTATACTAGTCAACTACTAACCTATATAGGTTGACCAATCACCCAAAAACCAATATGTGTACTGGTAGACCAGTGTCTAATGTTTAGAGCATCTGGTATTGGTCGACCAGTACGTCGTATATAGTTGTTGTAATGGCTAGTTCTTGGTTCCAAGGACTATTTGAGATCTCAAAACATTATAAATAGGTATTTTCTCATTGGTTTTTGCATCAAGAAGATTTTAGGTGCTGTAAACACACAATCAGTTAAGCATCATTGTATCATATTTGTGTGAGTGAGCTTCTTTTGGAGTTATCAGGTGATAAAGTGAGGTGTTTTGAGTTGTAATCTTTGGTTGGGCCAAAATAATATTATATTTGGGGGGTGATACAAGTGAGATTGAGATTCCTCTTCACCTTGGAAGAAGATTGTAAGAAGGGTCCCTTTTTACCAAGAAAGATTGTATAAATGTTATTTGTTACCTTGAAAGAAGAATTATAGGAGAATTATAGAGGTTCCTCTTCACGTAGGAAATGGTTGTTTGTCGAACCACTGTAAATCGATTTACATTCTTCTTCCCTATTCTCATTAAATTATTGTTCAATTAGTTAATTGATTATATTAAATAATTACCTCATTCTTATTTATATTGATTGCTGTTAATTGAGTACATTGGTTAGAAAAGTTGTTGAAATTTTACAAACAACAAATTTACCCCCTCTTGAGTACCATTAAGGATTAACACAAGGGAAACATGGTTTTATTGTAACATTAACATTTGGTTGCATTATAGCTATCCTTTATAAATATTTACTTTTCATTAAAAGAGTTCATATATTCATTACAGCTAATAAGATGGAATCAATAAATTATGAATTTATGAATACTACTATAAGTATTTTTGCCAGCTGTAATAATATGAATCCAAAAATATGAACTATCCATCCACGTGGATCAACTATAATGGTGCAAGATTGATGGCTTATTTGGATGATTGGAAAAAGAAATGGTGAGAAGGCAGGCAGTTAGCCTAAGACTCATGCCTAAGACCACTAACCTTATCGTATGTGTTACTTACAACTTCTTTCTCAAGGCACTATGTACACTGCAGAAGCCCTTTGCACTTATAAGTTGTGAAAGAAGATTGAGTTAGGAAGGAATAAGAACCATTGTTCATCATTATTAATTAAGCATATCAAAACACACATAATTAAGTACAACTTCATTTTTACTCCACATTCGCAAAAATCAAGTGTAAATTGGATAACCATGACAGTTGCAGAGAACAGAAAGGCATATTGTATATATGTTTACTAAGAATACTCGTACACTTGTATTAGAACGTCAAAAAAAGATATCCATCAAAATAATGCAATATCTAAAAAGAGTTATACAAATCCATTGGTATATAGTAACCAAAGTGGAGAATGTCTAGGAAGGAGTCTTAGAAGCACAAAATTGGCCCAAACACCAACCAACTCATAAAAACTCTAAGCAAACTAATTTCAAACTGAAAGAGACGAGTCAGAGATTTGAAATTGAAACACTTAACATCTATGAAGAATCCATCCACACAAGTATTGAATGAACAAACATCAAGTAAAGGTCACATAGAAGAGCCTATATCTAAACTAAAGTCCTTGTTATACTTTATTTTTACATTTATGTAAAAATTAAAGCCATAATTAAAGTCACTACTCCAAGATGCTTTGAATTATTTTATTTTGTAATTAATAGTACGGATTGAGTAAAAGTTTTGGTATGTATGGCCTTTAAATTTGATCTAAGTGATTATTTGATGAATATATAGATTTAAGTTAAGCAACAAATTTGATACAAGTGATTATTCACAGGTTAAACTTAAAATAATAAAGACTTTTAACACTTTAGAATTTAAAGAATTTTGAGGACTTACCTAAAGTTTTGAGATAGACTCAATTGAAATATGTGTTTGAGAGTAAAATTTTAAACATAAAAGATCTCTAACACTTGAAAATCTATACGATTACGAAGATTTAAACTCAAGATATCAATACTTAAAGGCAATTGAGTAGTCCCCTTTCAATCACTTGGACCACAGTCACAAACTTGTGATCTCAATATTTAGACATATTTAAGGATCTAATTCAATCATTTGGATCACTCCTGTTGTGGCATATAATGAAGAGTGGGCTAAAGTCTTCTAAGATGTTTTAGATTTCATTAGTTTACAATATCTCACAAACATTACGTTTTAGTTATTTGGAGAGAGAAAAATTTGAAACTAAGATTTCAACACTTGAAAGCACTTAGCCTTTTAACCACTTAGACCACCTGTTAGGAGGTGATATACAATGAAAACTGAGGTAAACTCATCCAAATTTTTTTAAATTTGATTTCTTGATATGATGCAATAAGAAGTTAGGTAAACCTCTCCAAGATATTTTAGATTTCATTAATGTATGGTGTGTACTAAACAATATAAACAAAACACTTAATGAATCGTGTACTTCATCTTTGTGCATAGTTAACAAACCATATGCTTCAGATAAGACACTCAATTAACAAATAAGCTTAATCTAACTGAGGAGCTCAATTTAAGTGGTTGTTTGGGGACTTAAATTCAAAAGTACCAAGACCTTTAACATTTGAGGATATAGGGAGTTCTGAGGAATCAACCTATTATTTGGTGATGATTTCAATCTAAGTGGTTATCTAGTGACATATTTAAGACCTATAGTGTCTGAAGAGAGTTCTAGTAGCTTAAACCCATGACTTACCATTTGGAAGCACTTAAGGAGTCCTTAACAAACACTTGGACCAATCTTTAAGAAGTGGTACACAATGTAGAGTGAGCTAAACCCCTCAAAGATGTTATAGATATTGTTAATTCATTATATGCACCAAGTAAATCATATAACTCACAAATCATGTACGAGATTTGGAGGCACTTATGGAGTCTTCTCCAACTACATATATCGCTTTTTACAAGGTGGCATAAAATGAAAAGTTGGAAACCCCTTTAAGATGTTTTACATTTTTTTATTTCATGGTGTACACAAAGTAAAAACTCAAATGTAAATTTGTAGCTTACAAATAACGTATTTTTAGGTTTAGTCACTTGGTTAACTAATAAATTCAAATTAAACATTAAGCTCGATCCAAATAACTATTTGGATATATAAACTTAAAATATCCAAGACCTCTAACATTTATGAATATGGGGAGTTTTGAGGACTCAAATCTAGGACCTAATGGCATGTTTGTCCAATGTGGTTATTTGATGAACCAAATTAAAAAAATTAAAGACCTTTAACACTTGAGGATTCAGGGAATTTTAAAGACTAAAACTTGGGACCTCAACAATTGAGACACTTGAGGAGCCCCCTCTAACCACTTGGATCAACCTTTAAATGTGATACATAATAAAGAGTGAGGCAAGCTCGTTTGAGATATTTTGGATGCCATTGTCATAGTACATATTGAGTAACCCTTAAGTGTATGTAATAACTTGTAAACCATGTACTAAAAATATCTTGGTATTTGTGGGGACTCCCAACACCTTTAACACATAGAGGCACTTAAGGAGCCCACAATAACCACTTACACGACTCCAAAATTTTAGTGTGCATAATGTAATAAGTTGTGAATCTCATGCTTCAGATTAGTCATTTAGGGCACTAATAGGTTAAAAAAACCACAAACTTTACCCAATTGGTTGTTTAAGGGCTTAAACTTAAAATTCCTGTGTCTTCTAGAACTTTATGGGCTTTTGGAGCTTTGGGGGACCTAAACCTAGGACCCTTGAAGGGCTACTTCCAGCCATTTAGATTAGCCTTTAAACATGATGCACAGTGAAGAGTTAGGTAAACTACTCCAAGATGTTTTGTATTTCATCAACTCATGATGCAGACAGAGTAAACATTTAAATGTATGTAGTAACTTGTAAAACACATACTCAATATATATTGGTAGTTATGGGGACTCCTAACGCCTAACACATAGACGCATTTGGGGGTTCCACACTAACCACTTGCACAACTTTAAAATTGTAATGCACATTGTAGGATACAATTTCTTGTAAATCACATATTAAAAGAAAGTGACAAACTTGATCCAATTAGTCATTTAAGAACTTGAACTCAAAAGTCTCAAAGACGGCTAGACTTTATGAACTTTTGAAGCCTTGGGGACTTGAAGCTAGGACTTAATAATGAGCTTGATCCAAGTGACCATTCGGGTATCTAAACTAAAAAGACCCAGGATCAATAGGAATCAAGTGATTTTGACCCTTTGAGTTTGCTAAATGGAGCAATTATGCAAACAAGAAAGAAAAGGATTTAAGATTCACTTAATGATATTGTGAAAGAAGTGACTACACATGTAGAATCAAACCAAATTAAAGGATGAGCATAGGTTAGCTTAGTTCAAGCTAAAGTTAAAACTTAGATAAGAACTTGACCTTCAACATGATCATATACTATTTAATATAACTTTTTAAAGAGCTCAATTATAAGATACAGTCTCAATAGCAAGCATGTTCCAGATTGTGCTTAACTTTACAAAGTTACAAGACGATCCACATTCTCAACCACGGGCATGTCCTATACTATTTCCAACTTTATAATGTTACAAAGAGATTTATGATCTCAAACATAGGTGTGTCCCATATCGTTCCCATTGATGTTGGAAAAGTCTATAACCCACATGACTTGACCCTAGTCTTTTATTATTTAGTATTTAAGGCATGTTTTTTTTAATTAGAACAACTTTAAACATATTTGTTATTTGAAAGTTATCAGAGCTTCTTTTACTTTTTTTAATTAAAAATTGAACTTATCAAAGAAATATATATTTTTTGTGGCATTCAAACACTTAATTAATTTGATTCTTTATTCTTTATAATCAAGGGTTAAATGAAAAAAATATAAATTTTACTCAATTTTGTAATACAATCTAAACATTAAAAAATGACGTTAAAATATTCTAACTTTCAATTTTTAACAAAAATAGTCTGATGTTAAGTTCTCTGTTAATGAGAATGATGTGGTTAGACATGTTATATTAGTTTTTTTTTTCAAGTGACTACCATATATTATTTTTGTGTCACATAAATTTTATTATTTAATAAATTAAAAATATCAAAAACGCTAAAATAATTATACACTCCTTCATATGTTTTTCTTTATAATTATTTTAGGGTGTTTGATATGTTTAATTTATTAAAAAAAATTCATACATGGCATATAATATAATATGTAACAAACATGTATTAAAAATACTAATCTTACATGGATCGCCACATCATCCACATATTCTTACAAAACCCCCTTTTCTTCATACTTTTTAGTCGTTATAATCCATATTAATAGATTCTGATGACAAGGCTAAACACTAATGAAATCATCTTAGAAGTGGCCAAGAGATGAAATAAGTAGCAACCATTATTCACATGCACTTAATAGGAATCCTAGAGAAGCTTTAAACAATGACTAGTAAGCTTCAAACAACATGTGCTTCTTTAGTGATCTTTTAGCTAGATGCCTTTAAGCTCTTAATTTATATTGGATCACTATTAGGACGATCATAACTCCCTTCCTGCATAGAACACAAAGGAGAACAAAAACTAATGGGACCTATATGAGTATCTCCTAAGACAACAAAATGCCAATGAGGAGGTAAAGACTCTAGCTTTAGTTCATATGTTTCTTTGGTATAAGGTAAACAATTCAACTCCCTTTTTTTTCCCTATAAACAATATCACTCTTAGTATGCTCCTCCTCTTGATTATTAAGTCCTAAAAAATTGATAATTTTCACCAAATTATCGCCACTAGCTTAAAGAATTCTATACACACTAGGGTCATGTATATTTATCCTAAAATAATCTCTACCTAGGGTAAGGGTCTTTTTATCATCTAAAAGATGTGGAACTCTACTCTCTCTTTTTTCCCATCCTAAGTTTAAGCTTTTCCTTAGCAACGTTAATAACACTCTGCTAGAAGTCAAAAAAGGTCTCCCTAACAAGATAGGAACCCCAAGATCATACTTTATATACATCATTAAAAAGTTAGTTGGAAAGATGAATTTTCCAACTTTAACAGGCCTATCTTCCATAACCCTAATAGAAAACTTGATGGAACAGTCCACCAGTTAGAGTTACAAGTTTGTTGGTTTGAGTTCTCCTATCCCTAGCTTCTAAAAAATAGAAACACATATTACATTTATACTAGCACCAAAGTCACATAAATAATTTATAGGTTTTGAATCACCAAATTTACAAGTGATAGAGAAACTCTTTGAAACCTTTAAATTTAGACGTAAGATAGTGTTACACTCCTCAATCAAAGACATTATAGGATACTCCTATAATTTCTTCTTGCTAGAGATGATCTCCTTCAAAAACTTCACATATGATGGCATCTGAGCTAATGCTTTAGCGAAGGATATATTGATGTTTAATTTCTTGAAGACATACAAAAATTTATTAAATCCATCTTCTTTGATCTTCATCTTTAGCCTTTGAGGGTATGAAATTAACAACTTATATGGCTTCATGTAGGTAGTTCATTTTTTGTGATCAATGTTGGATTATAGATGAAAATGATGTCAATTTTGTTTTGCTACCTTTATTCACATTTTCATAATAACATATATGCCAGATGTAGGTGAGATTACTATTGGTTCTCTTTTGCTTTCTTATTTTTTGAAATGCTCCTCAGCTTTTCCTAACTTCAACACTTCCATATCTTTTGCAACATCATAACCAAGCATTTTTCCAATCTTTATGAGACACACTTGGTCTTTAAAGTTAACCTTGGTATTGCTTGGAAGTTGTCGTTGAACTCTTTCTCTTACCACCTTATCTAATTGGAAAATTTCTCACTAAAGTTATGAATGCTTGCTCTTTTGTTTGTATTACCTATTTCAACTGAGCATTTATAAAAGACATAAATTTCTTTAATATATCCTCCAACCCTTTGTCTTATGACAATTAAGTATTTTTTGAAACTGAGGTGGTCCCTTTAGTGTTCCTGCTCCAGCTGCTCCTTAATCCTTCCATAAAAATTTTAGGTGATTCCTTAACCTTGGATTGTATATGTTAGACAAGGGGTCATTTCTCATGTCCCATTTTCATTCATAGGTAGCCATGTATTTTGCTTCCTTATTATAATTCGAGGGTGGCTCAACATTCATCCATATGTAGGTTGGGTGCTCATATATGCTATAATGGTAAGACACCTCCAAGTTGTCTATGTCATGGTTCAAGATCATTTTTATAAGATTTGATAAATTTGCAATTTATGTTGCTATATTAGAAGATGCTTGCACTTTATAAAGGATGCCTTAGATTTCCCTCTCACCACTTTGGTTTATGAATTTTTTCCCAAGGTCTTTATGATCTCCTTTATGTCTTTGGTAATCTTTATGTAGATAATTTCTTAAACCACAATTTCCTCCAAATTTGACATGTTAATGTTAGGCCCATGTAGAAAAATTACATCACCACTTGCAGGGAGTACTTATGATGAGGGAACTGACTAAGTAGAGGCTTATATCACTCCTAAGCTTCATGAAATACTTCCTTTTCCTTTTATGTGAAGATTTGTATTTGTAACATTAATTTACTGGTGATATATGGTAGGAAAAATCTTAATGTAAATAGACCTAGTCAAATCCTCAAAAGAGTCCACTATATAGAGATTAACCATATCTTTGATCGATCTCTCATATAGTATAAGAAGCACCTCATTATGAGCTTGTCTTTTGTAAGGCCATTAAGTGGAAATGTTTGGATCACATAATAAAACTCTTTGATGAATGTCATCGTGTCTTTACTAGATGATCCAATAAAGATCATGTGCAAATGTAGATATGCTTTCATAAGCTCATAATTCCTCACTTTTTAACTTAATTTAATATATAAGGGACTGAAATTAATCACTAGTAATTTGTATATCCTCATGTGAATCCTTTATGATTGCTTCTCCATATCCATAATAAGTTATCATGTTGTGCAACCATCTCTTTTCTTCTCATTACTTGATCCTTTCTATAAGTTCATTCTATCTTAGGATCAAATTGAACTAGGAAATCCAAGTTGACTATTAAATCTTCTGTTTTGCATCGATAACAAACAAATGAAAGAAATCAAATTAAAAGAAAATAAAATAAAATAAAACAAACAAAGTTGAATAAAAATATTAAAAATAGTTTCCCTGTAGCAATGCCAAAAACTTGAACTCAATCTAGTCTGCAAGTGTATATAGTCAATCGTAGATAGCTAAATAAAAATTGGAGATATTCCAAATTATTAATCCAACAGAGAATTAGTACTAATCCTATTAATCTTAGATAAACAAGAAAACAAAATAAAATAATATAGGTGATTTAAAGATAATTAAGCTAATATATTAACTAAAACAAATCAAATAAACTAATGAAACAAATCAAATAAACAAACATTAGGTATTTGGGGTTCACTTATATGAATATCCAATTATTATATACAATTGATTATTTAAGTTGAAATAACAATTAACCTAATGTATCTATGCCCTTCATTGAGGCACACAATTATATCTAACTAGGCAACTATTATTCATTGATGTGTAATTTAACGTAACCAAAATGATTAAACATAGTTAATATGTATAGATATCACTAAAGTCTAGGATACCGTTTTTCTCTAACATTAATGTGTTTATTCTCTTGGTGCAAAAATCATAATCCATATGTTAGTCTATTGTATAATTCTTATAATTAAATATATAGTAGCGAACCATAAATCCAACAATTAGGATCAAGGAGAATAAATTTAACCAATTAATAATAAATAAATATAAATAAATCCTTATAAGATACATCTCTAGCCCTAGCTAAGGTTTTTAGCTACTAAACATAATAAAAATAAAAGGCAAAAAATAAATCCCATTGTAGAAGAAAATAATAGAAGAAAGAGTTAAAAGAAGTTGTCAATGGCTTTTTAATCCTCAATCCAAATCTTCCTCCTTGATATATAAAGAACAAAAACTATAAAAACTAACTAAAAAGTGAGATAAGTCTGTTGAAAATCAGAAGAATTCAAAGAGTCCCCAAATTTTTGCTAAGGTTAGCTATAAATATAAGAGAAGTTTAATATAAATCTAATATAAGTCTGTTAAAATAATCCTACATTAATTCTAATAGAATTATTTATAGCTAGGATTATAATAATGGAGTTCTAGATGAATTACACTTAAAAATCCCATAATAATGTAAATTAGGTATGAGAATTGACACCTGTTATAGATTTAATAATCATGCTAGTCATGTTCTACTTCTCTTATTCTTCGTTGGTTGTTATGTAATTGGTGCTTAGCATGCTTTATAAAAAACCCCAATTTTGTATTGTTTTTCTCTGTAAAGTAAAGATGAGCTATTTTGGTTATACCTCATGTCTAGTGTCAGTTTAGTACATCTTAGATCCTTAAACATTCACAAAAGACGGACACATGTTATGCTTCCAAGTCTAAAGCATTTTATGATTTTTTCCTCTAACTTCTCCACTTTTTAACTTCTTTAAGTTAGAATCATCTCCTAAAGTCTTTTACAAAATTTTTTATTCATCCTTTTATCTTCTAAGTGGCTCTAAAATCTCATCAATTAGATAGCTGTAGAGAAATTTGTATTAACTCTCACATTTATTCTTCAAATTCAATCACTTATAAGACAATGAACTAAACGTATAAAAACATAATAAAATCCTTATAAAACATATTATAAAATTATCAAATACCAAATAAATAAATCCTAGTTAATATGCAAAATATTAATCTATCACATATAAGCTTTAATGGCAAAATGAATGTGATGAGGTAAAGGTTACCAAATAAGTGTTGGTGTCATTTCTGATTGGAAGATATTATGGAGAGGTGTTGTGAAATTTGGTGCTATATATGCTGGTTATATTCCTTTAGGGAGACTTTGGAAATTTAATAACAAGCCATAGAGGACTGGTTTATCGATTATATTCCTTTAGGGAGACTTTGGAAATTTAATAACAGGCCATAGAGGACTGGTTTATAGATAGACATTCTTTTGTCATAAATAATAAACCCAGTACTTTTATACCATTACAACCTAAACATCTGTATGAGGATCAACTCAAGTTGAGAAGAGAAAAATAATTGTGAGCTAAAAAGTAAGGATGAGAGTTAGATCGG
>JAOQMM010000007.1:10376037-10390021 GCA_027563515.1 Erythroxylum platyclados
TTTATGAAGGTTTAATACCGGTTGAACCGTTTAAACCTTAAATTCTTATCTTACTGGTTTAATTTTCAGTCTGATCTTTAAACATTAGTTAGAATCTTTAAATTGGTGCAATTTAACCGTAATTATGGACAGAAAACAAAGGTATTTCCGACTGTTTGACGGAGATAATCCCACTCCTAAAGGTATTTCAAGTTGACATTTATTAAATTGAATAAAGAGTAGTGAAAGTGAAAGATCGATATCTCATATATCCCGTTAAGCTAATTGAGAGAGTCAACTGTGTTGTCTTTCGTCCCTCTCTTCTCCAGCTAATACCGCCTATAATATTTGTGATGCATATTGAGTAGGAAAGCCAAAAACTCGTATTCTTTTATTACTTAAATATTGAATTTTAATTAGTCAATTTACTGTATTTTTATTTTTTTAAAATTAGCTATTATAACTTTCTAATGTCGGCCTCGTTATGTTCCTATATGACGACGTTTTTTGATACGGATAATACCCAATTTCGTTAATACTTTATTGTGTAGGACCTAAATAAAAATTTTAATTTAGTCTACAAGATAGGTTCCTATGTAAAGATAGATACTTAGTTTGGTATACCAAATTATAATTGTCGATTGGCATATTTTGGAGGAGTTATATTTTAGAAATGTTACCAAAATAAAGTATGGTTATAAAAGATTGAGGATTTATTTGTAATAAAGCAACTATAACATTTACAATCATTTTAAGAAATTGAGAAAGGGTTGAAACGGATTGGATCAAATGATTGAGGACCTATTTGATATTTTGGGGCATAACAAATAATATAATCAAGCATAAATTCCCAGCAGTGCAATTGACATGGTCGACTTTGACAAGAAGGGTCCATGCTAGAGGTTGATTGAAGTGGGGCGTATATGGACTTTAGGTGGGACTAGTTATAATATTAATTGTTAAGCGAGACTCAGTCGTCTTACGTAATCGTTGACTAACAAAATTTTGTTTTCAAATGTCTCACAACTAACAAAACTTTATTCTCAAATGTCTCACACAATTATTATAGTATTTAATGTTTACACTCTTGTAAAAATATTAAGTAAATAATAAATAATCAAAGACAACAATAAACACGCGAGAGTTATGAACCAATATTTACTACTTTTTCAAAAGTACACAGAAAAATACTTTTTCTCAATTTATTTCTCTCTTCTCTATCTCTGTTTTGGGCAAAGCTCAAATAAGTGTCTAATATTGGTCGAGACTCACAAATATTTGCCTTGTTTTGTCATTCTAAGTGTCAAATATTAGTCAAAGTTTGTCGATATTCGCACAGTTTCATAATTAGAACTTAGGGGTATAATATTAATATAGCTGACTCTCTCGAATCTAAACATCTTCGATAAATTTGCAAAAGGCAATCAGACTACTAGATATTGAAATAAAAATGGGGTGAATTTTGGACCATCTCTGTTGATTTGACCTTCAAAATTAAAATTGATCACTCAAATTGTAAGGACTTCTACCTCTAACAAGCCTTTTAAATTTCAAAAGATAAGGTTCTTATATAGCACACGATCGTCTACACGATCGTTTGTAGTGACCATGTTCAACTTTTAAGTCTCTAAACTTGACATTGTAGAAATTCACTGTTTGAGTGACTTACACAGTTAGCAAACACGGTTGTGTCTACCAATAATACGGGCATGTCTGACTTTACACGAACATGTCTGTTCTTGAAGTGTTGTCTTTAAACATGTACATGGTTAAAAAGATATACATGGTTATTCACATAGTCGTGTCCAACATTGATATGGATGTGTGCAACCAAAACATGAGCATATACACTATAAACAACTTCCAATCATCAATTTTTGTCTCGATTCTATCCGATCTTCGTTCCTTTGATTCACGAAGACAATCAAGATCCCTGAAGCTCAAATTTAAAGATATTAGATAAACAAATGTTTATAATATAAGGCTGGACCGATAACATATTTAACTATATTCTCTGTTTTTATCTTTTGTTCTTATGCTCGTCCTCCGTGTATCTTCTTTCCCTCTCTTCATCTCATGGATATTCTCATTTTTTGGTTTTCTCTCTCTTTTCTTTATGTTACTATTTTCCCTCTCTTTTCTTATTTCTTGTTTGGGTTAATCTTCAATGAAAATTAGTTAAAATAATTAAGATTAGTTAGAATTTATTATGATTAATTAAAATTAATATAAAATTATGAAAATTTAAGTTAATTATAATTATATTTTAATTAAATTAAATAAAATTGAGGATATATACTATTAAGATGAATCTCACATAATTAATAAAAATAAAAATATCATATTAATATTATTATAATAATTAAAAATAATTCGGTTAATCTTTGAAAGTTTTAAAATATTATCTGCATTTTAATATAAATATCAAAATAAAAAATATACTTTTCGTCCATCATTTTTTCCCCCAAGATTTCAAGTTGTTTTGTTTTAACCCATAAAATATATAACTAACAATACGAAGAATTGATTAACTACAGTGGCTCGAAACACTTCGTTGCCTAACAAAAGGCCAAGCCACCACCCAACCCAAGTACTACCGAGTCACTATCTCAACTTAACCCTCTGCTTCTGTTTCCGCTGCCAACAGAAAGAAGTCACACATTGCCACGGCGGCGTCAAGTCTTGAAAGACAATGGACGAAGAGGAGAATCTTAAAACAGGAACTGCTGGATTGAAATTGAAGTCAGAATCAGATGTTCCAGATCTTACTGCTCATGTCCATTTACTGCCTTGTTCCGTCAAGTACGACGGCCCTTGTGCCGTTTCCGACTACTTCAAGCCCCAAGCCACCGGTGAGCCCCACATTTTCTCTATTTGTCAGTTGCCCTTATCTCAATATTAGGTTCTATGCACTTATACCTTGATAAAGTTTTGTCTTCTATTTTATTTGTGGGCTTTCACTTTTGTGTAGGGGTAGAGGTTGATGGTTTGAGAGTGGAAGAGGCATACTTCAGAGGAAGGAAGTTGGAAGGTGCTACCTTTCCACTCCCACAGGGTTATTGTGGTAATGCTATATCTTTATTGCATTTTTGTGTTTAGATTATCAACCTGGATATATTTTAAGATGAAGAATTTGATGTAGATACAAGTTGGTCTTCTTAGTTTTAATGTCAAATGTGCTCCGATCATCACTAATAGATGATGGATTATTTCATATTAGGACCTCTGGTGATAATTGTGACTCTTGTATGGAAAAGAAAACTAGGAAATTCTCCACTGGGTTGATTATTGTTAGCATAGGCCGGATTAGCACTTGTTTATTCAAAGAACAGGAAAGCTGTGTATAAAAGAAAAGCTATATAACTTTGTATGATAATAGAAATAACCAATCTGGTTAGAGTTTCAGACATCCAAAACATATCTTGAGTAGGGTACCTCCAGATGCTAGGAATTGGTCTTTTGTTGTTTCAACATTCTGAAACAAACTTGTAACTTTTTCTTGCTCCCTTTTTAATTCTCTAATAATGGGCTTGTAGGCTTGGTCCTTGGAAAGAAGATTCCTCAGAAAAGAAAGGCTTCTGATATGACTGAATCATGGAATTCTGATTGCTGGGAGTTGGATGCAAAATTTCAAAGCATAACATATTGGAATCATGACAACCTACCTTCACAACATGATACCTTTTTACGATCCTTACATTGGCTATCTGTTGCAGAAGCTGTAAGTTCCCTTTCCATTCAATCTTGCTATTGGTTTGAAAATCTCAAATGTTGGCCCTTCACATGGTATTATCATCCTGGCGTTTAGTTGGTCATGTTTGTTATATCATTTTTAGGATTCTTCTGTGTAATTTTATAATTTTATCAATGGTCGCAGCTACACAAGCCAGTAACTTCAGAACAATTATCTGGATCATCCATCCATCTTGAAGCAGCAGCGGCAAGGAAGTAAGGAAATCGGGAAACTACCTGTTTTAAGCTAGTTTGATGGAATGTAATAATTTTAGTCAAATGGCTCACTCTCTATAGTGTCACAAATGTGCATAATGTATTAGTTTTCATCATTTTGGTTGGCAGACGTTGATTTTCTGTAAGTCCTTAGGAGATATTTGACATACTTGCTTTTGGTTCAAGGACCCAAAGGCCACTCTTGTGAGGTAAAGTCCTTGGAATTGTGTCAAACCTTCTGAACATTTTAAAGCCAAATCTGATATCTTTATCGTCACTACTTACGGTAAACTTGAGGACCAAAGCAAAGTCTAAACATAAGGGGCGTTATGCATGAAGGGTTCTTTTTGCAAGAGGTTGTACCTTGTTTATTGGAGTTTGTGTGATACAAATGGACCGGTTGTTGAAAATGGGATGGGAGTAGATGAAAACCAACCTGGGACCAAATGAATTATAAACAAGCCCACCTGGATAGGAAAGATTTTGTGAGAGATTGAATATTCTAGAAGAAGCATCCATACAATTATGCTAAGTAACAAAAATATATACAGGTGTAGTTGTCATACATTTTATTAGGTGTAGTTGTCATACATTTTATTACTAGAGACAGATGCCATATATATTGTAACAAACTCTTTTATAAATATTAGAGTAAATGAAAGGAAAATTAGAGAAAATTTTACACAAAATATCCTTCTTCTGGAGAGTATCCCTATCTCTAATCAGGGATAATTTTACACATTGCTTCATATCATTTGGTGCTTTCATTAACGTTCATCATGCATCTAAACCCCATCATATTGTTGATGATGCCATGGCTTCTCTTGTCGACAAATTGGAAGCAAGCACCAACACTTCGATTCACATTAAACAACTCTATTGGAGAAATTTGACCAGCAAAATACCAATCTTTCAGCCATTGTAAGTTCCCTGATAGCTTTCGTAAATTCCCTTCAACTTAATCATCTAGTTTCATCTGCAAGAGAACATGTTTCTCGTTCAGCAAATATTCATCATCACCAATTCACCTCTCCGCACATTCATTCTCATTTTTTTCATCCTGATTCTCCTAAGCAAATCTCTTCTAATTCTTCATTTTCACTTAAATCTCCTAAACTACACATGCTTACTCTTGATGGTACTGATGTTTTAAATTGGATCTTTCAGGCAGAGCAATACTTTGAATTTTATAAAATCCCAACTGATGACCGTTTATAACTAATTGGGTTTTACATGGGTGGTGATGCTTTGACCTAGCTTAAGTAGATGTTTACCAATAATCAATTATCTTCATGGGAAGGGTTTATTCTAGCCTTAGAACTAACTTTTGGACCTTCCCAATATGAAAGTCCTCAAGGGACTCTTTTTAAACTACGTTCTGTTCATGATTATCAAATCTCATCTGCCCACCTTTGTAACAAAAATTGATAATGAATCTATTTTACAATGTTTCCTTTCGAGCTTGAAACCCAAAATCTATAAGAAATTGTCATCCTAAAATCCCTTAATCTGGCTCGAGCAGGAGGTATAGCCAAGCTCATTGAATCAAAAAACTGAGACCTAAAAACTATGGTTTCTACTCCAAAACAACTACCACCCTTTTTACATAACCCTACCCAGCCACCTATGCCTATAAGGTGATTATCACCTACAGAAATGCAAGAGCATTGTGTCAAAGAGTTATGTTTCAATCGCAATGAAAAATTTGCACCTGGTCATAAATGCAAACACAACCATTTTTTTTATCTTGCCTGAAGACCCACCCCCACAATTATTTGATACTACTCCTGATATCTCCTTTTCTACAGATGAGCACAACACTCCCTTTTCAAAATTACTTCCTTATGACGTTTCTCCAGATATGAAACATTTCCATATTTCATATGATGCCCTATCAGGTTTTACCACTTTTCATACTCTGTGTATGACATGTACCATTTTTGGCCATACTTGTTTTAGTGGACTCAGGGAGCATCAATAATATTATTCAACCTAGAGTGGTTCATTTTCTAAATTTGTCAGTGTTTGATACCTCAAAATTTTCTGTTATGTTCAGAAATATGGCTTACATTACTTGTATGGGTATGTGTATTAATATAGACTTAACAATTTAAACTCATAGATTCACCATTTCATTTTATAGTCTTTCTATACATGGTGTTGATGTGGTTTTAAGAATTCAATGGTTGCGAACACTTTGCCCAATTATATCGGATTATTCTATTCATATGATGTCTTTTTTCCACAAACAAGCTTACATTTTGCTAGTTGGAGAATCCAAAATCCTCCCTTCCATTTCTTTTTATAATCAGCTCTGTCATATGGTCTATACAAATTATGTTGAATCTTTTGATAAACTTCAGTTTTTCTCTACAGACTCCCAACCTCTTGCCCTTTCTACTGATTTCACACTTCCTCTTAATCTTCCCCCTAACCTATATTCTCTTCTTATACATTTTCAAACTATTTTTGACTTACCAACAAGCCTCCCACTAAATTGTTCCTATGACCATCATATACACTTGAAACCAAATTCAACACCAGCTAACATTAAACCATACCGTTACCCACATTTTCAAAAAGAGGCAATGACTAAAATTATCTCTGATATGTTGTCTGAGGGTATTATCCAACCAAGCACCATTCCATTTTCCTCTCTATTCTTACTAGTTAAAAAAAAAGATGGTACCTGGCATTTTTGTGTGGATTTCAGAGCGTTAAATGTTATCAGAATTCCAGACAGATTTCCAATATCTATTGTTGAAAAGTTAATTGACGAGCTCTATCGAGCAATTTTTTTTCTCGAATTGATTTACATGCAGTTTATCATCAAATTAAAGTTGCCATAAAAGATGTCCCTAAAATAGCATTTAAACCATTGACAACCATTATAAATTTTTGGTTATGCCTTTCGATTTGCTAAATGGTCCTACTACATTTCAGCGTGAAATAAACGACTTATTTCAACAATTCTTACGTAAGTTCATTGTTGTTTTTTTTTCAGGATATTATAGTTTATAGTTCTGATTGGGATGAGCATATGGAACATCTATGCATAGTTTTACATCTATTGTTGGATAACCAATATTTTGCTAAGTTTCCTAAGCATGATTTTAGTGTTCGTTCTGTCGATTACTTTGGACATGTAATCTTTGAAAAGGGTGTTCAAATGGATGATTATAAGATTAAAGCTATTATAGACTGGCCAGAACCTAGCAACATTACTGACCTACGAGGATTCCTAGGATTAATAGGGTATTACCATCGTTTTGTGAAGCAATACGACTCTATTGACAGTCCACTGATAGATCTCCTTAAAAGGGATCAATTCTCATGGAATTATACGACATCTTCAGCATTTACACATTTAAAGGAAGCTCTCACATTTACTACAATTCTATAACTACATAATTTTTTCATCCCATTCTCTGTAAAATGTGATGCTTCTAGTTTTGCAGTAAAGGTATTCCTATCTCAAAATGGTCATCTTATTGCATATTTTAGCAAGAAATTAGTGCCTTGTAGATGCAATGCTTCTACCTATATCCAAGAACTTTATGGAGGTAAAAAATGGCGTCACTACTCATTAGGTCTCTATTTTATTATTTTTACAGATCAACAAAGCATCAAAAACATGTTGACTCAACATATAACTACCCTAGAACAGCAGAAATGGGTATCTAATCTACTTCGGTTTGATTACACAATCAAATATAGGCCAGGGAAAAATAACAACAACCTGATTTCTTTATCAAGGATCAAGGATAGTTAAACTCCCTCCTTTTTAGCAGTATCTGCTTCACACTCTTTATTGATTCTCTATTGCAACAATCTTTTCACCTTAAAGAAGGTCTATTATATTGTCAGGGTAAAATTTGTATACATGATCAGAGTGGATTAAAACCTAAACTACTTCATGAATTCCATACAACTCTAATTGCTAGCCATTCAGGTATTAAAGCCTCTATTGCTCAGCTTTCAACCCTTTTGCACTGGCCAGGACTTTACAAAGATGTCAACAATTTTGTCAGAAATTGCTTACTTTGTCAAGAAAGCAAATATTCAACAGAAAAATCGTTTAGCACACTACAACCACTACAAATTCCAAAACAAGTTTGGGAAGAACTCACAATGGATTTTATTACACATCTTCTACCTCTCAATCTTACACAGTTATATCGGTCATAGTGGACAGGTTATCTAAATAAACTCATTTTATTCCTCTCCTAACCCACTACATTGCACCTACCTTAGTCAAAATATTTCTCTTCCAAATCTACAAACTTCATGGAGTTCCAGAATCTATTATCTCAAATCATGACCCTCTATTTTTAAGCAAATTCTGGAAGGTTTTTTTTCATCAATTAGGAACTACACTCTCTTGTCGCACTGCCTAGTACCCTCAAATGGATGGATAATTCAAAGTATTAAATAGATGCTTGGAAACTTACTTTGTCTTACCTCTAACAATACACATCAACAGTCACAAGCTCTCTCCACAATCGAGCTCTGTTACAACACCACCTTCCATTAAGCAATTGGCATGTCCCTATTCCAGACGCTTTATGATTGTCCTCCTCCATCTATGTCACATATCAAACCAAAGAGGAGAAAAATTTTAGATCTTTAGTACCTTCTAGTACAAAAAAAAACACATATTAGCCACATGGAAAGCCAATCTCACCAGATAAAAACATCGCATGAAACAAATTATATATCTTCATTGTAAAGACAAAAGGTTTTGAATGGGGACTGGGTTTATCTAAAGGTCACACCCTTCAAACATATCTCTCTCCAACTACGCTCTTTCCAGAAGCTACCCAAATGCTATTAAGGCCCTTTCAAAATCTTACAACAAATTGGCACAGTAGCGTATGAACTAGAGCTTCCAGTAGTAGCAAAAATCTACCTAGTCTTTCACGTCTCACTCCTGAAGAAATGTTGGGGAACATCGACAACCCAATTGATTCCATTACCTCCCTCAACTGTCAACAACTATCCTATCCATGAACCAACAACAGTTTTGGGAACAAGAAGAGTAAAAATAAAAGGAAAGCCAAATACTCAATTCCTCATTCATTGGAACTCTCAGACAAAACAAGAAGCAGCATGGGAATCCCTAAATCAATTCAAAATCACTTACCCTCATTTTGACCTTGGGGAAAAGATCAACCTCAATGGGTTGGATAATGATACAAATGAACCAGTTGTTGAAAATGAAATGGGAGTAGATGAAAACTAGCCTAAGACCAAACGTATTATAAACAAAGCCACTTGGATGAAAGATTGTGTGACAGATTGAATATTCTAGAAGAAGTATCCATACAGTTATGCCAAATAAAAAAAAATACATACATGTGTCATACATTCTGTTACTAGAGATAGATGTCATACATGTTGTAACAAACTCTATTATAAATATTAGAGTAAATGAAAAGAAAAGCAGAGAAACTTTTTATACAAAATATCCTTCTTCTTCTGGAGAGTATTCCTCTCCCAAGTCAGAGATAATTTTATACATTGCTTCATATCTGTTAGGATATATGATATATATCTTTTTATTTTGTTTTGGCATTCTTTGTTAATTGGAACTAAGTGGATAATGATAGTTGGAAAAATAAAACTTCATGTTTGACTTGGATTCTTGGATAATATTCTAGATGTGATAGAATCCTATCTTGAATAAATGTGTATCTTGAGAAGATGTGTGGTGGATCACATTGATGTGTGGCTGAAGGGCATTGTTGGAATTTCCTTGTGAATTAATTGGTTTTTAATAAAAACCTAAAGTGTGTGTACAGTGGTGTATGAGACACCCACGACTAGTTGTTTTTGATGTGCATCGTGAGTGCTTTGAGTGATGGTAGATGACACAACCTATGTAGTAGGGTCCATGCGTGTGCAGCAGTGAACATCTCCAGGTGTTATGTATTGTGTTGATTGATTTCAAAGAAAAGGCTGGATGTTAATTGTTTTTGGAAGTGACTCACATTGTGGGTGTTGCAACATGAAATTTCGGTGAAAAAGAAAAGATTGGGTGTTAATTGTTTTTGGGAATCATCACGTTGTGGGTGTTGCAGCAGAGTTTTTGTTTCTTGTCCTTGCATGAATTAGCTGGAGATCCAAGCATGACTTCTGTGATTTTCAATTGTGAGTTTTTCAGTTTTATGAGTGTCATATGGATGGAAGGATTGACGTGCTAATCTTATGTTGATGAGAACTCCATCTTGGTGATATGGCTTTTATTAATTGATTGGTTGTGGGTAACTCACAGTTGGACTGCTTTGTTTACTGTGACAATTTTCAAACTTATTTTAGTGGAGCTAAACCTTACAGGGAGTTTTTCCTTTTTAGTCTCAAGTGTTTTCTGTTTCCGTTCTTAGTTAGTTAATCACTTGAGTTATTTATTTATTGTTTTTTTTGTTTAAAAGAGTGTTAAGAAATCCTCTGTTGAGGTTAACACGAGTCGGTCATGTTATTAGGTGTGAAATTCTTTCACGAGAAGTGAGGTTGAGGGATAGTGTCAAGGGTTGAGTGGTGTCGGCTCAGTAAAGCCTTGTGTAAAACTATTGTACTTTCTTGAAAGTGATTAAGCTGGGTGAGTACCCCGTAGACATAGGCAAGGTGTGCCGAACTACGTTAACAAATTTCAGTCTTGTTTTATTTTGGTACATTTAATTTTTATGGTTTTTATTTGTGCTAGGATCAATTGCGGAAAAATCAGAAAGTTTGCGAAACTACTACCCCCTTCACGATTTTACAATTAGTATCAGAGCGAGTCACCTAATCAGAACTTGGTACATCAAGTTGGTGTAGATCTGGGTTTCGCAAATATGGGTAAACAAGAAAAGAGAAAAGGATTGACACTACAAGCTGAAATCAGTAAAGATGTGAATGACATAGGAGATGATTCCAATGAGAATGAGGATATGGAGCTATTAACATGAAAGTTTAGTAAGTGGTTGAAGAGAGTGAAAAAGGACAGACCCGAGTTTAGGCAAAACGGCAGGAGCTCATCGAACAACAACTTCAAACAACAAGCCAAACCTCAAAAGGGAGAAAGAAAGGTGAAGAGAATTCAATGTCATGAGTGTCAAGGCTTCGGACATGTTCAAGTAGAGTGTGCTAACACCTTGAAGAAGAGAAAAGGGAAATCCTATACGAGCACTTAGAGTGAGAATAAATCTTAGAGTGAATATGGTAGTGAAGAAGAAATTGCGAATAGTGCTGCATTAGTTACTTTGTACAGCAAAAGTCCAATTACTTGTTTAACAGTAACTGAGAAGCAAGTAATTGATGACAAAAACATGAGTAAATCAAAAAAGTTTAGGAAAAATGCTAAACAATCAATTCAAAGCTCAATTTCAGACTATGACAGTGATGAAAGTGATTTGGGTGATAAAAAGGAGAATATTTATGAGGTGTACGAATTAACGTACAAAAAATGGGTGAAAACATGTAAGAAGAATGAAAGGTTGAAGGAAGAAAACTTCTCTATGAAAAATACTATTCAAGATTTAGAGAAGAAATTGAAGTCAACATTAGACGAGCTTGGTGAAGCTAGACTGAAACTAATCAGTACCGAAAAGGGATTGAGGATGTTGAATGGAGGCACAGAAAAGTTAGAAAAGTTGATAGAAATCGGTAAAGTAAAAGGGGATCTTCAAGGCATTGGCTACAAAGGTAAATGCTCTAAGGTGAATGATGAGAAAAACGATGTATCCAGATCTGTCCATGAAGAAACCTCGAGGAAGAATCGAAGGTTTATACCTACATGTCATTTTTGTAGAGTTATCGGGCACATAAGGCCGATATACTATAAGTTACTGCAAATGTTGTTTCAAAGAAGCCAAAACCGAAAGATGATACATCCCTCACAAAAATTTCAACATCAACCCATGGTACCGAAACATACTTGGGTTCATAAGGGTCAATTACAAGCTCAAAGACGCAAAGAAGCAAAAACCAAACACTGCCCAGATCTGCAGTTAGTTACTACTAGTACAGTAACTGTTCAGACAGAGGATAAGTCAGTTACTTCAAAAGAAGAAACCGATGACAAAGATAATATAACGAGAAATAAAGCCAGGTTTGGATTTCTTCAAGAGGAACAGGAACTGTGTACTTTAAATTTTTGAAGTATGTTGATTTTTTTGTTGTTTAAAAATAAAAAAAAAAGAAACGAAACTTAAAAAAAGAAAATTTGTCTTCTTTAGTTCTTCTTTAGTTTTTATGATGCCTCTGTCGTCCCATCTTTTTAGTAGTTTGCATTTTGGCTTCTATTTGGCTCCATCGAAGATCCATCCTTATCCTCATCAAGCTTCAATTCTCTCATAAATTGGGCATCACTTTGGACTTATCTCTTGGGTATCTCTCTCTCTCAATATACTGGCAACACTCATCTTTATTTGTTTGGGTTTATAAATTTGATCGGCCTTATGAAGATGGAATTGAAATAAGTAATGATATCTTGACGTGGGTATGATTCTTCCGTTGCACCTACTACTGATTTTTATGTTTTTATATTCGCTGAGATTAATTATGTTGAAGGCATTCTTCGTTTTGACATTATTTTGTCTCAAGGGGGAGACATCAGCTTGTTTATGGTGAATGTTTCATTCAGGGGGAGATTTCAAGATATATGTGTAACTATTCGTCGTATTTTTTGGCATCTTTTTGTCCCAAGAGGGAGAATAGATTTGTGCATTTGATGGTTTTATGTCCTATTATCTCCTTTAGGGGGAGTTTTGACTATGTGACAAACAATGTCAAAAAGAGGGAGATTGTTAGGATATATGGTATATATCATTTTTTTTTGTTTTGGCATTCTTTGTTAATTGGACCTATAAGATAATTGGAACTAAGTGGATAATGATAGTTGGAAAAATAACACTTCATGTTTGACTTGGATTCTTGGATAATATTCTAGATGTGATAGAATCCTATCTTGAATAGATGTGTATCTTGAGAAGAAGTGTGGTGGATTACGTTGATGGGTGGCTGAAGGGCATTGTTGGAATTTCCTGGTGAATTAATTGGTTTTTAATAAAAACCTAAAGTGTGTGTACAGTGGTGTATGAGACACCCATGGCTAGTTGTTTTTGGTGTGCATCGTGAGTGCTTTGAGTGATGGTGGATGACGCAACCTATGTAGTATGGTCCATGCGTGTGCAACAATGAACATCTCCAGGTGTTATGTCTTGTGTTGATTGATTTCAAAGAAAAGGTTGGATGTTAATTGTTTTTGGGAGTGACTCACATTGTAGGTGTTGCAGCATGAAATTTCAGTGAAAAACAAAAGGTTGGGTGTTAATTGTTTTGGGGAGTCACTCACGTTGTGGGTGTTGCAGCAAAGTTTTTATTTCTTGTCTTTGCATGAATCAACTGGAGATCCAAGCATGACCTCTCGTGATTTTCACGTGTGAGTTTTTCAGTTTTGTGAGTGTCACATAGATGGAAGGATTGACGTGGTAATCTTATGTTGATGAGAACTCCATCTTGGTGTTGTGGCTTTTATTAATTGATTGGTTGTGGGTAACTCACGGTTGGACTGCTTTGTTTGCTGCGACAATTTTCAGATTTATTTTAGTGGAGCTAACCTTGCAGGAAGTTGTTCCTTTTTAGTCTCAATTGTTTTCTGTTTCTGTTCTTAGTTAGTTAATTACTTGAGTTATTTATTTATTATTTTTTCGTTTAAAAGAGTGTTGAGAAATTCTCTGTTGAGATTAACACGAGTTGATCGTGTTATAAGGTGTAAAAGTCTTTTACAGGAAGTGATGTTGAGGGATAATGTTAAGGGTTGAGTAGTGTCGACTCAGTAAAACTATGTAAAATTATTGTACTTTCGTCAAAGTGATTAAGCTGGGTGACGGCCTCGTAAACATAAGCAAGGTGTGCCGAATTGTATTAACAGATTTCAGTATTGTTTTATTTTGGTGCATTTAATTTTTCTAGTTTTTATTTGTGCTAGGATCAATTACGAAAAAATCGAAAAGTTTGCAAAATTATTACCCTCTTCACAATTTTACAATATCATTGGCGATGTTGTAATGTCAAG
>JAOQMM010000007.1:10415921-10426294 GCA_027563515.1 Erythroxylum platyclados
AGCATATACATTTTATTTTCATAACTAAAATTTAGATTTTTTGACTAATTATTACATCCTATATCATTTTAAATTAAAGGATAATCTTAATTTCTTAAAGATCTTATTTATAGTTTAAAGTTAATGGATACTAAACTTAATCTTCTTAAAAATTATCTACATTTCAAATTAAATAATTATCTAGATCCTTGGATTAGTAATTTAAAATTTCTAGTTTAAGAATAATATTAAACAAAAATTTGGACATAGAAAATGATAGGTTTAGTCAAAGAGAGGCGGAATGGAGAAAGGAAAGGGGCAAGCGCGGTCTTGCTTGGCGCGAAGGCTGCTGGTTCGGGGACAGGGTAAGGTACTAAAGGTCCTCGAACTTTCCTATCCTAAAGTTTGGAAAATAAGTTCATATTCAATTCCTTATATTTAAATTCGACTAATTAACAAAAATTGATGAACATATTCATATAACTTAATGTATGTTAATGTTTGGCTCTTATTATATATGAATTTGACTTATTAATGGGCTTGATTGGATTGGAGTTAACTAAAATCTATTTAAAAGTTTTAAAATTCTTATGTCCATATTCAACTTAGGCCATGAAATGGGTTTATCTTCAAACTCAAATCCAATTTATTATAAAAATTTTATACTTGAACTCAACACATAAGTCCAATCAATTGTGAAAAGACATACATGACAGATCTTCTACAGAGATTTGGAATGGACAACTCAAAATTAGTCAATAATCCAATGATCCTAAGATGAAAAGGGAAAAGGAGTAGACAAGACACTCTATAACCAGAAGGTCGGCAGTCTAATGTATGCAACTGCCATAAGGCCGGATATTATGTACAGTGTGAACCAAGTAAGTTGCTTTATGGTAATCCAAAGGAGATCCATTTCCAAGCAGTAAAGTGAAGCATACGTTACCTCAAGGGAACATATGATTATGGACTATTCTATCAAAGAAATAAAGGAAAAAAACTGATTGATTATATAGATAGTGACTATGCTAGTGATGTTAAAGACAAAAAAAGTACATCAAGCTATGTGTTCATGCTAAGTGAGGCTGCTATTTCATGGAGCTTGAAGAAGTAACCGGTGGTAAGTCTATCAACCATCAAAGTGAAATTTATAGCTACAGCAATAAGCTTATGTCAAGCACTGTGGCTTAGACGGATACTTGAAGCAGTAGGAAGAAATCAAATAAGCCCTACAGTTATCTATTGTGACAATAGCTTAGCCATTAAATTATCAAGGAATTCGGTTCTGCATGGGAGGAGTAAGCAGAATGATGTATGCTTTCATTTCCTAAGGGAGCTTACAAGGAACCAAACAGTTAAGCTACAACATTGCTGTTCACGAGAACAAGTAGCATATGTCATGACTAAGCTACCTAAGTTGGAAGACTTTGTACAAATGCGAAACAAGCTGGGAGTCGTAACAGATGTAAACTAAATGGATGAGATAATTCAGTTTAAGGGAGGGAATGTTAGATATGTTGAATAAGTCTCCTAAACGTTAATAGGCTACTGGAGGTTGTTATGTTTCCTTGTTTCTAGTCATCTAGTTGATGGAGATCAGTAAGTAGTTTTAGATTTGATTTGATTTGCTATTTTTGAGAACTTATGGTTGTAAGCTCATCTATTTATATTTGCCTAGCACATGAATAAAGTTATTAATTTTTCCCTCAAACATTACAACTACTGAAGCATTATTTCTAACAATCGTCACGGTGAGGATTGAAGAATAACCAAAAAATAAACGAAGAAGAGAGAGGAGAGAGAGAAGGGGCATAGGGGTTTGCGGGGCGAAAAAATAAAACACAAAAGGGGGAGGGGGAGTTCGAACACTGGACCTAAAGGATAAAGGAGTTGATCCAAAACTAATGGGCCAATTTTGTGTGGTTAAAGTAGGGAAAGAGAAGGAAAATATAAAAGAGTTCGTTTTATACACAGCTGTGGAATGTCAAAATTAGCAAGAAGTGTGTCCTACTAATACGCAAATTTTTTTAAAAAAGTCACATTGTATATGACATGACATTTAACTGATGGAGTTAGATTTTTAGTCCTCGTAGGATCTGCTTTGAATGTTTTATAAATGTTGAGGTTCAAATTGAACATTCCGAAACATCAGGGTTCAACTTAAATTTTGGTGTAAACATTAGGGTTTAAAATATACTTTTGGCCTATAAGAATTTAAACTTTGTATATCTTTTTTCAATTTTCTCTAATCTATCATTTCTTATAAAACTTATTTATTGTTGCATAAACTATTTTGAAGAATCCTTGATCATTTTGAATGTCAACTATTGTGACCAACTATTATTTCACTTCTAAAATCATAAGCACCACAAATTAAAGTTACTTCAAATCTTACGAAAAACAAGGGCATTCAATTCTGTTAACTATTAATTATATTATCAATTAATTACGTTATCATTGATTGGATTATGATCTGTTATGCTTCAATGTCATGTACTAAAGTTAATAATGTCTTTAGCTAACAATTATAATTTAACTAGAATTTATGGACTTTTTCTCTTTGAACTTTTTCTGCCTTATCTCTATTGGATTGATATAAGCAAATGACGTGGATCTATAATATGAAATGATTGACAAATAGTGATCTATAATATGAAATGATTGACAAATAATGGATTTTACTCTTACTTCTTTTATGAATTAATATTTAGTTTAATACTAGTTATGTTCCTATAGATTTATGATAAGTATAAATATATATACATATATATATATATATAATATTAACACTCACTAATATAGCAATATTTTTATTATATGATTAATCGATTCTTATTATCATTTTAGACATACCTTTATATCTATAATCTTAAAAATCAATAAGGATAATTTAATAATTTTTTAATTGAGTCATCCCACCACTAATACTTGCTCAGTTAAATTCTTCAAACAAAAATAAGAATATTTAAATAAAGAAGTTACGTGACTTTTAGTATATGATTTATTGTAAGACGTGATTTTATGAAACACACAATATCATATACGTCATAATGTGCTGTAATTGCAACGTCAACATTGGCTAGCGTGAGCGACATTTTCACTTTTATTAACTCTATTAATCGAAATTACTAAATTGAAAAAATTACTAATTTGAAGAATTCAATTAAAAAATAGAGATATTTGATTAGGAAATTGAGTATATAATAAGAGGACTAAAATTACCATTCGCTTTTCAACATTAAGAATAAAAAAAGAAATATATAAATTATGTTAGGAAGTATTAGGTGTGGTATATGTTTCCTTTATGTATAATTTAACATGAATTATAAAAGGAAAATGAAAGGAGAGCATGGTCATAGCATATACATTTTATTTTCATAACTAAAATTTAGATTTTTTGACTAATTATTACATCCTATATCATTTTAAATTAATCTTAATTTCTTAAAGATCTTATTTATAGTTTAAAGTTAATGGACACTAAACTTAATCTTCTTAAAATTTATCTGTATTTCAAATTAAATAATTATCTAGATCCTCGGATTAATAATTTAAAAATTTTAGTTTAAGAATAACATTAAACAAAAATTTGCACATAGAAAGCGATAGGTTTAGTCAAACTTCCTATCCTAAAGTTTGGAAAATAAGTTCATAGTCAATTCCTTATATTAAAATTCGACTAATTGGCAAAAATTGATGAAAATATTCATATAACTTAATGTATGTTAATGTTTGACTCTTATTACATATGAATTTGACTTATTAATGGGCTGGATTGGATTGAAGTTAACTAAAATTTATTTAAAAGTTTTAAAATTCTTATGTCCATATCCTACTTAGGCCATGAAATGGGTTTATCTTCAAACTCAAATCCAATTTATTATAAAAATTTTATACTTGAACTCGACACATAAGTCCAATCAACTGTGATGCATTGGTATTGATTTATGTCTTAATATATAAAATTTGAATAAAACTTAATTATTTGTCAAATAAAACAACCATAAATTTATTTTAAAATAAAATATAATTTCTTAAAATATTTAATAAAAATAAAATAAATATAACTTATAAAATATACAATTTTGGTAAGATTTAAATAGTGAATATTTATTTGAACATTAACTAAGCTAGAGTCTATAATGTTATCATCTTTTTCTTTGTCAATCATCATTTTGTGATGAAATAAACAATTATAATATAATAAATAATTTAAAATATAAATTAAATAAATTATAATTGTTTATGTGAAATAAATTACTAGGCACAAGTTCTTTTGCGCTTATACAACTCTTAAAAGTAATGAGATATTCTATTCATTTGGTTTGAATGAACTACGATATGAATTCACTCCTTTTCTAGCGAACCTAAATGTAAATTCTAAATGCACTATAGAAATAGGAATAGTCCAAAGATTTACAGTTAACATACCTAAGTAGGAAATATTTTATAAATTACTATTTTTTTAATATATCAATATCACTTTTTAGATTCATGACATACTTTTTCAAATAAACATCTTCTTCAGATTACTCAAGTTCAAGATGGAACATTTACTTCAAATACTCTTTGTGATCTTAGCCTTGAGAATCCTAACTTCTTTTTGTTATAAACTAGAAGAAGATTTAATATTTTGAGTGATGTTATCTTCTCTGATACTTTTGTAATATTTAAGCATCATTAATAAGATTTTCTTCACTTGTTCAATAAAATTAGCTATAGTAGAATAATCATAATGTCTGGAGCAACAAAAGTGAAGATAATTCATTTTGTAGTAAGGATTTGAAATAGAAACACACGATAATAACAAAGAGAACTTTGATCAATACATGTCAAATTTCTTTTGCATCTCATAGATTATACTAGTCATGAATTAAGAAGGGTATTTTATAGCATCTTTCTAATATTTCTTTTTAATTTTTAATACACCTTTAAAGTAAACACTTGATGTTGGATATTTTGAACCGAAAAAGAATAATGTCACATCATAAAATATTTTCAACAAATTGTGCAAAACTTTCATTTTATGCTATTCTTCATCAATAAGTAAAAGAAATTAAAGAAATCTTTATCTAATTGCCGTTATGAATCAAAATATACTTATAATACAAAGCACGACCAATTACAATATAGTTATAATTCTACCTTACGCATACATCAATCACTAGCTTTTTCATCTCAATCAAATGAAAACTTTTAGAAGCCATCTCAAAAAACTTAAGTTTTGGGATATATTTATTCTAATGCATAAATCCATTTTGCATTTTAGCAATAGAGTTATCTATCATTTTTAATCTTGCTTGAATAAAAAGATTCATAATATAATAAAAATATCTAACCTGAAAAAATCGCCCATTGCAAAATAATGAACTATTTGTAGCAAGGGGAAACTTAAGAATGTTGACCATGTTATCATTATAAAAAGCATTATCTAATGAAATCAATAAAATTTTTTTGTCAATCTTCAGTTGAGCCAAGCAAAGAGCCATTTCATATAAAAGTGAAAGGAGGTTTTAATTCCTTAAAAGAATTACTTTTTTTTTTGCAACTTTAACTTGATATCAATAAAAAGAGCAGTAATGCATACATATTCTATTACGAAATCGGGCCGAAATCCGATCTCATGCATAATAGAATGATTATAAAACTTTTTCGTAATTTGATTTCCTGAAAACCATGATCACTTTAACTCTATAAAATGATTAACACATAAATCATAATAAAGCGGAATCTTAATTCGTACCTTATTCCGAAACTAGATCCTAATCTTGTCGTATACCTCGAACCATTTTCAAAATCGGTCTATCTCAACCACTATAGCTGCACAAGTTTCCGACCTCTAATGGTATCCATAGAATAGGTTGAGAAAACTCTGTAACTCTTACAAAGAGGGTTAAGCAAGAAATGCTAGCTCCATAAAGCTTAAGCCTATTTATAATAGGTTTTGGACATTTTAGTAATTTAATTGAAATTAAATTCTAATTTCAATTAAACTTTAATTAGAATTACAAATAATTCTAATTAAGTACCAATTATGCCCAAATAAGATCCAATATCTCATATTGATCCTTATTTATTAAATATCTCATATTTAATTTTAAAGTTTCTCAAAATTTATAATCAAGTCCAACTTGATTAAAATAACTTTGCTGTCTTCAACCCATTCTTTATGTGAGACTCATTAAGTTCCTAAATATGTTGGTAATGATTATAAATTATAATTCTAATTCATAATTAGAAAACTCCTTTTAATTTATCTTTAATTCTCTAATTAATCAATTTATAATTATAGATCAAGATTGGCATTTAGCAACGCATTATGACCACCCAAATATTTAGAAATGTCAAGGTGGTTTTGACTAACCTTTCTGTGTATGATTTTTTTTGTATAATTCAATTATTTCATCATACAATGTCCTAATTAAAAATAGAGCATGGAATTAATGTCTACTCTATTTTGAGCCCAATCATATTAGTTATGACTATTGATTTAATTGATGACATTTATTAACTATTTACAAAGCGTCATTCCACCTTGGCCAAGGATTTCTTGAATTAATACTAATCGAGAATAATAGATCATTCTCTCTAATTACTTTAAGGTGATGAACCATATCTTGATCACGCAACTACCTCTATATAGTTCATGCTATATCCAATGACTATTGACTGAATGACCCATGATTAAATAGGTCATAAATAGTAACAAAACATAACACTCGCTATACAAGATAAATTTAGAGACCTCAAGTCAAAGGATCACTTATTCAATCATCACAATGAGAATTCTATAGACATATAAGTAATGTTCTAAATAGATTTCTCATATCGGGTATGTTTAGTGAACTTACTCTCTAATAAGCACCTATACATTTGTTTAAGTATCTCCATAATTTAGCCTATGAGATCGACTACTTTCTTCATAAGGAAAAACAAAATGTGTACTAGTCTTTTATGTTTTATTAATGTTCAATCTTAATAGAAAATAACTAGGAAAAATTTAGTGATAATACATAAATGCAATATGAATCTCATAATTATAATCTCATTATAATTTCGTTTGCAATGTATAATTACCCAATGAACTTTATCATATACATATAAACATGTACAAGATAAAGAACGTCTTTCAATATTTTGTCACTAAACTATAACCAAAGTAATTAGCTGTAGGGCATAAACTAACATATTCATCTTTTGATACCTCATTCTTCCATCTATCAAAAGTCAAGAAAATATGGGAAAAGATTTAAATAATTTTTATGTATTGATTATCTTGTCGATCAAAAACATTATATCACTTTTATAACTAACCCTACTAACTGACTCATATGTTGAGCAAGAAGTAAGGCTCACATATCAAAATGTAGGCAATTCAATAAATATGAAAAGAAGATTAAACCATTAAATTTAATTAAAATCTCAATAATCCTGTGGAAGTTCTTCTAGTTCTATCTCTACTAATAAGAGACTAAATTATGGTTTTAAAAATGGGAGTTTTCTAAGGTTAGGACATGACACATTCATATATAGAGGAAAAATAGGATAAAGGTTATACGAGGAAAGAAGAAAAGGGACTTCATAAACAGAAGAAGAAGATAGCTACCTCCATAAGAAGATTATGTCATGGTTTTACTATCATAATCTTGCATTGTCTACTCACCCTTTACTTGTCACAATTGCAAAAAAAATTACATTTGAATATGAATATGGCTAACTATTCTATCATTATGTTGTGCATGTTGAAACTTGAAAGACACTAGTCAAAATACATCAAAGGAAACCACTATTTTTAATAGGTCTTGAATATGAAAATGACAAAATTTTCTTTTTTATTTTCTAGGTTATTTCTATTGGGTCTTGAGAAGTTTGGAAAGGGGATTGAACAAGCATATCAGAAATGATGGTGAATACTTACGATGATGGTTGAAAACAATAGAGGAGGACAACATGGAAAATAATTAATTCCAATTCACTATAACGTATGTAAGTATTTGGATATATACTTACAACAATAAAGACTGACAGTGATGAGGAAGGGCGATAAGGGGCACATGCTAAGGTTATGTTTGGTTGGACGTAAGGTTTTTAATCTAATGGAATGGAATGTAAATAGATGTAATATTAGAAAAATGTTGTTTGGGAGGGATGGAAGGGTTCATAATGTAATATAGTGAAATGTTGTTTGGAAGAAGGGTTCATAATGTAATATAGTGAAATGTTATTTATCATTTTACATTCTATCTTAAACCCCCCAAATTGGAGGTAACTTATTTTTACTGTTTAGGATAGAATAAGATGTAATGTGAAATCCTTCCCTTCCATCCTATTCCATTCCATTCCATTATAATCCATCATCTTAAACGATAGAATAATATTACATTCTATTCCATTTCATTAATAACCATCCAACCAAACATAGCCTAAGTGACAACTTTGATGATGGAGAATTGGCTGACAACTTTGTGGTTGTGATAAGCTAATGGCAATAATAACAACTTTAAGAGAGGATGAGACTTGAGAAGAGAGTGATTTCATATAAAAGAGCGATGATAGTGAGACTTGAGAGCTTAAAGATTGAGATTTGTGTAAAGGTTGACAATATGAGAGGATATATATGTATATATATCTATTTAGTCCTTATTCCGTAACTTTATTTATGATTCTATATAATAAAAATTTGTTAAAATAAGCATTTCTTTAACTACTAAAATTTACAAAACTTGAAAGAATTTCTAGGAGGCAAAAACTACACAACTGCAAATTCTTATTTGTTAAGAGGAATATATGTTATAATTCAAAAACAAAATAGTTAAATAAAAAATTTAGGATATTTTGTATTTTCCTTTATTAGATATGTGAATGAAAATTATAAATTAATTTATATTTAAGATATTTATGATTATGAATTTCGTTATATTTGTGAAATTTTTGTAAACTCAATTTCGACTCTTAAATTTTTTAAACCTAATTTTTCAATTTAAGTTAAATCCATAAACTAATTCTTTAAACTTTAATTTTTAATTTTTGAGGTTAACTCATGGACCCAAACAAGTTGCGTCAATGTAACTCTTTTAACTTATAAATACAATTCTTTAACAAATTTCAACGTTTTATTCTTGAGAATAGAATAAAACTACCGAAATAGTATATTTTAAGTTTTAACATCAAAATCTTAAAAAAAGAATATAATATATGAACATGAATTACACTATTTACAATTCCAAACATTTCTCTTTTTAATAAAATTTAGAAAATATATTTTATTTATTTTTATTTTTTATTGAGTATACTATTATAAGAAGCAAAGTTATGAATATCGTACTAGTACTGGTATAAGATTTGATTATGTTATGATATTGTACTGATATAGGTTAATATCGGGTACTGTTTTGAATAATTTTTTAAATTTATAAAGTAGTTCTTGAATTTTTTTAAAAATTGAAAAATAATCTCTCAATATATTATATTGTGTAATATATAATTTTACATCAACCATGTCTCTAAAAATCATAATAATAGAAATTTTAAATAACAACAATCTATTTATTTTTATTAACATTACTTTTCACATATTTCACATAAAAATAATAACTACAATTAATATAAAAAATTATTTAATCATCATACAAATATAAAATTAATGACAATATATAGTACTTAAAATATTACAATTCCATCTTATAATAAATAACAATTACATCAAAATATCAAATAAAAAGAATTATAAATATCCACGAGTCTCTAAGTATTATAATTTACAACAATAGTTCTTGTTGAAGAACCAACTAGAAGTGAAATTTAAAACAAAAATATTTACAAATATATTGCATTTATAAAATTTAACATATACATCAGATATAAGTGAAATTAAAAGAAGGGGAGAAACAAAAACTGGAACTTCATTCAATCAAATACTCGCTCAAATCGTATTGACCCTAATTCCCATTTGGTACAAAATCCTCATCATTGAGAGGAGCCATATCATCACCATTATTCAAATTCATTGCACCAATGACATTTCAATACTTTCTCATCCAAAATTCTCTTCCAAGTCACTCTCATCTATCAAACCTGGTTCCTCATAAACCCAATTCGCCAAAAGACAGATATGATCAAGGAAAATTGGATCTTCAGAACTAATTGTTATATTAGTAGTCCTAATAAACAATAAAATTAAATTATTAAGAAATTATATCCAACTTAATAATGATAATAACATACATTTACCGAAGCTTTAAATTGTATCAAACAAAGACTAAGGGGGTGCTTGGTTGATGGGTTTGGGAATGAATTAATGGGAAAGGAATGAAATATTAGTGGTTGGTTATGTATTATCATTATAGGGGTATGGTTTTCATACCTCACTTTTGGGTAATACTCCATTCCCCCCA
>JAOQMM010000007.1:10461807-10473101 GCA_027563515.1 Erythroxylum platyclados
ATGTCATGGCGGTAGCACGGGTGACCAAGGTTGGGACTTTATACACTACTGCAGAGTGTTCTAACATGGTTGCTGCAACAATAGATGATAACACCAAGCTATGGCACATTAGGCTTGGTAATATGAGCGAGAAAGGGATGAAAATTTTAGCCTCAAAGGGTATTCTACCTGGTTTAAAATCATTGGATTTGCGTTTATATGAGAGTTGTGTCTTGGGAAAACAGATAAGGGTAACTTTCATAAAGACAAAGAGAGAGTTGAGGGTAGAGAGGCTTGATTTAGTACACACCGATATTTGGGGGCCCTATAAAGTGAAATCCTTAGGTGGCTCGTGGTATTTTGTGACCTTCATAGATGACTTCAGCAGGAAGGTGTGGGTTTACTTCCTAAAGCACAAGTCCGAGGTGTTTGAAACTTTCAGAGTTTGGAGGGCTGAGGTTGAGAATCAGACTGGCAGGAAAATCAAATGCATCAGGTCTGATAATGGAGGTGAGTATGACAAGAAAGAATTTAAGAAATACTGTGTAGTAAACGGCATTAGATTGACGAGAACAGTTTAAGGGAAGGCTCTTCAGAATGGAGTTGCAGAAAGAATGAATCGAACGCTGCTCGAACATACTAGAAGTATGAGAATCAACGCAGGGCTCCCAAAGGTCTTTTGGGCTGATGCAGTCAGTACAGTAGTATATTTGATCAACAAAGGGCCTTCAATTCTTTTGGACTTCAAAATTCCTGAAGAGGTGTGATCTAACCAGGAGGTAAATCTTTCTCACCTAAGAACTTTTGGATGTGTTGCTTATGTTCATTCTAAAAGTCTAGATAAAGTAGACCCAAGGGTCGTGAAATGCTATTTCATAGGGTATGGTTTGGATCAGTTTGGTTATCGGTTTTGGGATCCTAAGAATAGGAAAATTATAAGACACTGTGATGTGACTTTTGATGAGACTGCCTTGTACAAGGACAATTTTAGTGGTGGTTTTGCTATATCTGAAAAATGGGAGAAGAACAGGAAATTGTTGAGTTAGAAGTTCCTGGTAACAAGGGTACTACTATAGAGACGAATGATGTTCATACTCCACAAGCTTCTGATTTGGAGGAATCTAAGGATCATATACAGTTGGCTAGTCCAAGGCTAGTAGGGAATGAGTCACAAATAGGCACACAGATGGAAGCTTTAGTTAGGGTATAAGGAGAACAATCTCAGAGCCAGAGTTGAGGAAATCCACTAGGGTGAATCCTTCTATGAATTTTTTGGTTAGTTACAAATGTGGGTGAACTTGAGTCCTATGATGAAGCTATGAGTATGAGTGACTTGTTGAAGTGGGAGAAGGCCATGAACGAGGAGATGAAATCTCTAGAGAAGAACAAGACATGGATTTTGTCTAATTTACCTGCGAGGAAGAAGGCATTATGAAACAAATGGGTTTACATGCTGAAAAAGGAACTTGATGGGACCATTAGGTACAAGACTAGGATAGTGGTCAAGGATAGTTCACAGAAGAAGGGCATTGATTATAATGAGATATTTTCTCCTGTAGTGAAATTGACTATTATCAGAATCTTGTTGAGTATAGTGGCTTCTGAGAATCTGTTCTTGGAACAGATGGATGTAAAAACTGTCTTTCTACATGGTGATTTAGAGGAGGATATTTATACGCTACAACCAGAAAGTTTTCAAGTTCTAGGCAAGGAGAACTTGGTGTGCAAGCTCAAAAGAAGCTTGTATGGAGTCAAGCAGGCTCCTAAACAGTGGTATAAGAAGTTTGACACTTTCATGTGCATCACTGGGTTTGTGAGATCTGAAGGTGATCATTGTTGCTACTTTCAGAGGTATGAGAATGATTATGTTTACTTACTTCTGTATGTAGATGATATGCTCATTACAGGGACAAGCATGGATGTGATTAATAATTTGAAAAAAGAATTGTTGCATAAGTTTGAGATAAAAGATATGGGTGAGGCTACACAGATACTTGGCATGAGGATTACTATGGACAAGTCAGCAGGTTGGTTGAAATTGTCTCAAGAACAGTACATCCAGAAGGTGCTTTGTAGGTTCAGTGTGCAGGATGCTAATCCCAGGGATACATCGCTTCTGAGCAATCTCAAACTTTCTAAGGAGCAATGCCCAACAATCGATGAGGAGAAGGAACACATGTCTCCTATGCATTTGCAGTTGAGAGCTTGATGTATGCTATGGTCTATACTAGGCCTGATATTGCATATGCAGTAGGAGTTGTGAGTAGGTATATGTCCAATCCATGTAAAGAACATTGGGAAGCTGTAAAATGACTATTGAGGTATTTAAAAGGTACTTCAAATATGGCGCTTTGCTTTAGGAGGAAAGAAGTGAAACTTGAGGGGTTTGTTGATGCTGATATCAGTGGAGATGTTGATACGAGCAAGAGTAATTCTGGGTATGTCTTCATCATTGGTGGTACAGTGGTAAGCTGGATGTCTAGGCTACAGAAGTGTGTCTCTTTGTCTACGACAGAGTCTGAGTATATGGCAATGTCGGAGGCTGGTAAGGAGATAGTTTGGCTTGAGAACTTCCTAGAGGGGATGGGTAAGCAGTAGGAACGATGTGTTGGGTAAGCAGCAGGAACGATGTGTTCTCTTCAATGATAGTCAGAGTGCAATTCAGCTATCTAAGAATACCATGTTTCATTCTCGAACTAAGCACATAAAACGACAGTACTATTTCATCCGGAATTTAGTTGAAGATGGTGTGTTATGTTTGGAGAAGGTGTTGGGTGCAAAGAACCCAACAGACATGCTCACTAAAGGGGTGACTGTGAACAAACTGAGGTTGTGTTAGACCTCAGTTGGCCTCCGGTGATTGCATATGGAGGTGTTCAATGCATTAGATGTGAGCATGTGATTGATGGTGATGTATAAGCATGTTTTTGGGGTGTTTTCGTGTATTACAGTCTCCAAGTGGGAGGTTGTTACGAGTGGAGACTAAAAAGAAGAGAAGTGGTGGGGCCCACTACCCACCTTATTTTAGTTTCCTTTTCCTTGTTGTATTGGGCAACGATACAAATACCAAAAAATCCTTTTCTAGGGTTAACGTGAGGCAACAAAGAGAGATTTGTGTGTGCCTTATAATCACCATCTATTCACTCTTGAAAATCTTTAGTGCATTGTTTCCGTGGTTTTTCTCCCGGTTCTTGGGTTTCCACGTTAAATTTGGTGTTCATTGTTATTATTTCCATTTTCTTGTTTATTGCTGCGTTTATTGTTATTGCGCTTGGTGCAATTGGAATTGCCACGATCCCAACATAAAATACTCCAATTCCTTCTAGTTAAGTTAGACGTGAGGTTAGACTTACCTTAATATATGTTTACCATATATGTTTATTACATGATTACCTTATTGATGTTATATGAATATTGGATAGTCCATTGTACTTATGGGAGATACAAAAACAAGAATACCATCTTATTCTCAAGCCTATAGCTCAATTTCCAATAAACAACATAATGAAGTAGGTGGAGCTGAGGTAAGATTGACTTAAATGTTTGTTTACCATATACATTTATTACACGAATACCTTAGTGTTATTTTTTCAATTATTGGACTATCTACTAAACCTTATAAAGTATGTGGAGATCACATCCATCTACATTCGTTCGACATCAACTCTAGCTATGAGGATCTTGAGAACATTATGTCAAATGTTCCAAATGTTATTCAACTTTCATTCTAAATAAGAGGGTTGTGGTAGAAGGGTATACTAAGTATCAAACCACACTAATTGCAAGAGTGAGTTTCAAAATGAAATGTTGTACAAAATCTAATGAATAAGCAATTTCCACCAAAATTGGAAGTCAACAGAGTGTGAATGACAATTAGTTGTTATTATAGTTAAATAAACTCTAGTTAAAATCAAATTGTTTTAGGGCTTAATTGTCTATAAGGAAACTTATTTTGGTTAAATGAATTCTGGTTAGTTGCATTTTCTTTTAGGGGGTAAATTGTTAAAAAGGACACCTAATCCATTTTTGTATAAAATGAATGTAATTTATAAATTATGAACCTTATTGTATGAACTATTAACTTCTACTTTGCAAATTTGATGGAAGAAAGACTAACAAATGAATGATGTTAATGGATTATAGATACTAACAAATGAATGATGTTAATGGATTATAGATTATTAGGCCATATTTGAGACTTTGTTCTCACTTACTACTTAATAAATTTTTCTTTGTTGATCTCTAAATTTTTCAAGTAAATCTTATTTATGACTATTATCAATTACATCTTAGCATGATAAAGTGTGAATAAACAAGGGTATTGGTAGTTGCTATTGTAATTTGATTGTATTTCACATTGCAAAGAAGATTAAAAAAAATGGTATAACTTGTTATATATTATTGTTCTAGATTTTCTAAAACTTACTAACATTATCTTCATCAAACCAAAAAGACTTATAATTTTAGACTTTTAATAGTTTAAACTAAATTGTCAATCAATAAAATTGTAATATGGACATTCTGTCCACAAATTTCAAAGAAGCAGACAAGATGATAAAGTAAGAGTGGAAAAGTTTCAAAGATATAAGCCTAATCATTTACTGTAAAATCAAACATGAGTATTTAACTAGCATCATGACTAATAAACATCATGAGAAGCTTTTGGAGAATATAATTTTTAGGGTATTATATTATGTGATAAAGCTCATAACCATCTAGATGTCAATTTCTAGTGTATTCTAACTTAATGATTTCAAATCAAAGATATAATATAGAAAAAATTATTTCCTTATTCCAATTGGTTCGTGGTAGAAAGCTAAGGAATCAAGAATTCAGTTCTCAAACCTAATTTCTACATTGGTCCTATAATACCATTTTATAGACAAGTACTTCTATCATTAGCCCCCATGGTTTTAAGAGTAAAAAGGAAGACAACAATAGATATCAACGTTAAAATAAGAATGAAATATGCCATTAACATCTTCTTCATCTACTTGTTATTCATTCATCTCTTACTCTATTTTCTTTATTGTCCCTTCTAACTCAATTTCTTTCATCTGTTCCTCATGTTTCAGTCTTTTAATATCTTCTTCGCGCACTTATTTATCTTCAATTATCCTTTTGTTAAGTCAAAGCTAACTATTATTTTAAGTTATCATTTTCAATCATCAATCTGTAAATAACATTTGGCAGCTCTATCTGTGAATATGTCATCATTCCAACAAAAGAACTTGCAACTTTAAACTCTATAATATTCACTGAAACATAGATTTATTAATATATTTAATTTATGATCCGAATTTTTCAAATTATAAAAAGATATTGCTGCTAACCATATATTTTGGACAATTATAAAGCCTTTGGTTAGGATTTTTTCACTCTATGAAATTCTTAGACAAATGTTGAATTCATATAAACATTGAACTTGTTTGAAGATATATTTTTAGTTGAAGATCTAGAGCATGATGCCTCTGTTTTTGGTATGATACGACATAAACTTAGTTAGGGACATTTTTGTTGGCAAAGGAATTAATAGTTGATGTCTAAACAATAAGTACAAGTAGCGATATAGTGAGTATTGTAATAATAGAATGTATACAACAAGTTCCATAGGCAAGGTTGCTTGCATTTTGGAGTTTGGATGACATCACAAGTTAGGTGGGGATAAAAAATTATGAGTGACGATAATATAAACTTCATTTAGGGTTTTTGGTGTAGGAGATGAGGAGAGAGATGGGTTAAATGTTGGAATTTAGTGTTGTAAGATAAAAGAGATATATGTTTCAAATGTAGAAAGGCATATAAGTTTCAAATGTAAAAGGGGAATTTAGGAATTGAAATTCATCAAGAAAGATTAGGATGAAATGATATGGGTGTTGAGGAACTTATTATATCTTTTAAAAAATTCAATCTAATAAAAAATTGATAATAAAATAAGTTTTATTTTTTAAAATAAAATAAATTGACAAATTAAAAAATTATTAAAGACGTCTCAACATCCAAGTAAGAAGCATTATGGCATAGTCGACATGTCACGTATCCCTTACTAATGACATTGTGATATCCATCTAATAAAAAATAAATGAAATTATGTTGGAGGGTACAAAGTATACTATTTTATAAATGTTATGATGTGTATTGACATTGAAGATAATAATTGGAGTTACTTTAAACCTTTTACAAAATATTAAGAAGTGAATTGCACCTAACTTTTATTTCCTAATTTATTAATTTTATACAGAATAACATTTTAAATTAAGAATTTGAGCAATTAATTGAATATTACATTTAAAGTAATGATACTAAGAAATATAATACTGTATTTCATATCATGCGTTCACATGTTTTGACACATTAAGAGTAATAATTTACATATGTCTTGTCAGTACTTTTCTTTATTTTAACTGATAGAAACACTTAGTTACATGATTCTCCTCGATTCAAGCACTTAAAGCAGAAGAAACTATCTTAATTGACAACTTGTAGTGTGTTGAGGTAGATAAACAAATGAACCCCCTCACATGTATTCTGTTTTGGAGTTTTCCTTTCTTATAGATTTGTGCTTAAATTTAATGTCGTTGCTATCAGTAACTATGCTGCTAGCACTGTGAACTATCCAGTAAAGATACAACTTCTAAATTTACCAATAAAAAGGGATAAATGCGCCGTTAATTCTTTTTATTGATCACCTGATCTTATGGTGGACTGGTGGAGGAGTATGCTTACACCAAGAGATCGAGCTTAGTATAGTTTCATCACGAACAAATTTCCCTCGAGTAAAAAATAAATATTTTGCCATCCAGAAAACTATTAATTATTAATGTGATACGAGTATCACTATTATATGTAACCTCCAGTCTCTTACTTCTACTCTTTACGAGTGGAAAGTGGGTGGATGCAAAAGAAATGGAGAGTGAGGAACAAAGGTCGTCTCTGAATGCTCCTTTGATTGGAGTTACATGCCATGGTGGTGATGATGAGCTTGGGAATAGACAGAGAAGTCATGAAAGTGGTATTAGAAAATTGGAAATCGTTGATGAACTGAAGCAGCAGTTATGGCTAGCAGGGCCATTAATAGTTGTAAGTCTGTTGCAATTCTGTTTACAGATGATATCTGTGATGTTCGTGGGTCATCTTGGTGAATTAAGCCTTTCTGGTGCTTCAATGGCGACTTCCTTTGCTACTGTCACTGGTTTTAGCTTGATGGTACGTTACACATACGTTTTCTTTTATGCAAATAGAAAAGAGGAGTAAATAGTTCAAAATTCTACGTTTTTAGGCATGCATTTGTACGATCATACTATTTAGGCATGCATGTTGAATTCAAGAGAACATGTGGACGCATAACTAGTACGTTTACCAATATATATGAGTTGTAGACAATTTCAAAGCATAGATTGTACAAAGGAGTCTTAGTCTAGCCCTCATTTTGTTTCCTTCAACATGAAAGATCCTTTTCTTGCTTTCTTCTATTTTTATCTCCAGCTTTCTTTCCCTCTTCAACCTAGTAATAGAGTATAGCGACCATACTTGAGATTCAAGTCCAACCATTTAGTTTCTTCTGTCATCATTTAGCCTCTCATGGGAATGCTGTTGGTGTTCGTTTGAGTTGATCTACCAAGAGAGAAGAGTAATCTGTTATTGTGTAGTTCTGGTCATTAATCCATACAAAAAAGAACAGTACTTTCGTCAGATCAATAGAGTCCTAGTATGTCTGTCTATAGCATATTATGCAATTTGTTTGAAGTTCATAACATTTTTTAAGCGAACATGCAACTTATAAGGAATCTTCTTCACTTAATTGGCTATTTATAAATATATGTTACACTAGCTAGGTTACGTCTCTGTCGTGTCGTGACGTTTGTTTATGAATTATAGACAAACTTGAGAGGACCCAAGTAGTGGAAAATGACCAGTACTGCGTGATTCATTACTCTCCTAGGAGTTGGTAGACAACTTGTGGCACATTTATTAACTTCTGGACGCCTGTTTCCTCGTTAAAGAAAACCTCGGCGCAGAATAATTAAGCAAACAACCTCGTCTGCTCTCTTGTCGTTGCATGCTTAGACTCATATTCATTAGTCAATTGCTGACATCCAACATGGTTATTGTTTATTATTAATATTGTTAAAAATGTAACTGTTCTTAATTGCTCCTGGTCATTAGCCAATCCAGATCTCGTTATATCGTGGAAGGTGTTGTCCAACAAATTGGCTTTGAATAGCTTAAGATGGTGCTTTCTAATTTCTGTTTAAATGATGAAGAAGAGCAAGTCTTTAAAACATGTTTCTGAAGAATTTCAATCTCTGTATAGATAAATTTAGTCATCCTTTTAGTGTTGATAAAAACATCTGCTAATTGCAACATTTAACAAATGAACTATCTCTGAAATCTAGATCACGTTGATTCTTTCTATAACCAGGAACAAATGGATCTGATATGTTCTACTTGAATTTGATTTGTTCTTCAACCGATTTCTTCTCTCCCCATAATAAGTGGAAATAGATTCTTGAAGACAGTAATTCGCAACCCTTGCAGTAAATCCATCTCCTGAATTACAGACACAGAATTATATCTAACATAAATCCCAAGTCGTTGTTTGGGACTCATCTTTAACCTCCGCAAAATTCTATAACATGTACAACACATCCAAAATCTCTTAAATAAGAATTATTTTAGTTATTGACCAGCTACAAGTTGGAAGGATGAATGATGATGATCGGGTCTATTATGAAGTTCAACAAATGTTTTGGTTTCTACAATTTTTTTTGTCACTCGACACAAATCTAGCTCTTCAATATCTGTTCTGTTCTAATCAATTTTTATTTGTCTTCACTTTTCCTGGCCTTTATAATTTTGGTTTTCCCAGGAAATACTGTAATATCATACGAAATTCTTGGTTACAATGACCTGATACCTCTTGTTGTGTCGTCTTGATGAAACAGTTATGACCTGATTCTTCTTACTGTGTCGTCTTGATGAAACAGTTAGGAATGTCAAGTGCCCTTGATACATTTTGTGGTCAATCATATGGAGCCAAGCAGTATCATATGTTGGGAATACACACACAGAGAGCCATGTTCGTTCTTTCACTTGCCTGCATACCACTTGCTATCATTTGGGCAAATACAAGATCAATTTTAGAAGCTCTAGGCCAAGATGAAGACGTAGCTGTTGAAGCTGGAATATACGCACGATTCTTGATTCCAACCATCTTTGCATATGGTCTTCTACAATGCCTTGTCAAATTCTTACAGACACAGAACATAGTATTTCCCATGCTGCTTATCTCTGGAATCACGGCTTTGCTTCACCTCCCAGTTTGCTGGATTCTGGTTTTTAAATCTGGACTTGGAATAAAAGGAGCTGCTTTGGCAAACTGTTTTTCCTATTGGATGAATGTATTGCTGTTGGCACTTTATGTAAAGTTCTCTTCTCTGTGCACAAAAACTTGGACAGGCTTTTCCAAGGAAGCCCTGCATAACATTCCCTATTTTCTGAGGCTTGCCATTCCTTCAGCTGTCATGATTTGGTAATTACTAATTACTTCATGAACTTAGAAACTAAATGTATTTCTAGAAATATATATGATCAACTATTCACTATATACGGCTGATTCTGATACTTCTGCATCATCTTGTACAGCTTGGAGAGTTGGTCATTTGAAACGATGATTCTTCTATCTGGTCTTCTCCCAAACCCAAAGTTAGAAACCTCAGTGCTCTCTATTAGGTTAGTATATTCATAAAATATATATACTGAGATAATTTGTTGAGGTCTTAAGAATCTAGCAGTTCAGTCAACTTCGTTTCAAGTTTGCTCTGACAGTGAATCTAAAGAAGATCTCTTTGCAGCCTTAATACGGCTTCAACAATTTGGATGATTCCTTATGGACTGAGCAATGCTGTGAGGTTAGTTTATGCTGCTAATAAATTCCTTCCAACTGTGAAATTTAGGATAAATGCTTTGTATGGAAAAACAAACAAAATCTAAAATTGAGCTGTAACACAATGGAGAATGCCTCAGCCTTCCTGCAATTATCAGTTACTTGTTTACAGCTTAACTCAACAAGAATGTTTCTTCTGTATAGCACTCGGGTCTCAAATGAATTAGGAGCGGGGAATTCTAAAAGAGCACGCTTAGCCATATATGTGGTCCTCGGCTTGGCCATGACAGAGAGTGTTCTGGTGGGAATTGTACTGATATCAATTCGAAACATATGGGGCTATGCTTATAGCAATGAGGTTGAAGTGATCAAATACGTGGCAGTCATGTTACCTATAATTGCAGGATCCAACATCTTCGATAGTGTCCAATGCGTTCTTTCAGGTGAACTTAAGAATATTGTTCTATTAACCTTTTCCTTTTCCAGTTGAAATACACAAGCTACCATCCTCATTCACCAACCATAGCTAATTGGCGATTTACCATGGGTGTCAAACAATTAGGCGCCGCTAGAGGATGTGGATGGCAGAAGATTGGTGCATACGTCAATCTTGGATCCTATTATTTAGTGGGAATTCCATGTGGAGTTTTATTAGCTTTCGTCCTCCATACTGGTGGCAAGGTAAGAATTCTATCAGTCCTTCCTTTCCCTTGACTGCTTTCTTTTTATAATGCTCACTTAGTCTTTTCTAAAATATGAGCATACATAGGGACTTTGGCTGGGAAACGTAGGTGCACTAGCGGTCCAAGTATTGTCTCTTCTAACTATCACCATCCGCACAAATTGGGACAAAGAAGTGAGATACCGTCTTCTTTCTTTGATACATTATACTTTCTTATGAAGTTTGAATTTCTCATGATTAGCGTCTCATATCTATATATACATATATATTTACTTTCAGGCACAGAAGGCTACTATGAGAGTTTTTGAAACAACGATTCCTGTTCAAGGAGAATGGGAATGGTAACCCATTGTTGGCAAAGTAAATTTCAATCTGACTCAATGAATTGGCCATGTCATATGCTCCTATCATAAAAACAGATAAGAGGAACTTTTGGTTATTTGTTATGCTCATCGTCGTTGAACGTTTTCTTTCCTTTTTTTTAGCAATGCAAAAGCGTGATTTATGAGGAAGGTCCACTGTCCTTGTAATCATATGAAGTTATTTGTGTTAAGTTTTGACATATGACAATCTAACACAAGTACTATACTTAATATAAAAATTCTTACTTTACTAAACTTTAAAATAATTAATCTCACATTAAAAATAAAAATGCACATTGTAGACATTAAAATGCACTTATTCTAGACTTATTTAAAAACACCATAAATATATATATATATATATATAATATTTAGATAGTTATAC
>JAOQMM010000007.1:10550253-10566597 GCA_027563515.1 Erythroxylum platyclados
AATCAATGAAAACCCAGCTTGACTCCATCAAAATCTGAAGAGAAAAATGAAGCAGATGATGAAAATATCTTCATACACGCTATTGCTACTCTCTTCTTTTCTACTATGTCGCTACTGGTCTATCGCCCAGACCCCTCCTTTGTGCCGCTCCTCCCCTTTTACTAAAACCCTCTCTTTTTTCTGAAAAACCCTTCTGGCCTCTATGTGTTTTTTATAACGTTTGCGTATCTTTTAGAGATCTTTAGAGTATTGATACTTTAGATTAGCTTTTTCCCTCTGGTTTTTTGGGTGTCCATGATTTATCGTCGTTCAATTTCTGCAGTTTATGCTAGTTTACTGATTCATACTTCTGGGGTTTTAATTATTAGAAAATTCTATTTTTGTTTTGATAGTTAACTAATTGGAGATGCTAAGAGTAGGACCTAGGTACTTCAATGCTCAATCTTGTTGTTATGACCTAATCTTGCATGTTTGATAGTTTCCAAAATTAGGTTGTGCAAATATAAATTGTCCGTAGCCCAGCTTGTGTCTTGATAGCATCTAAAATGAATGCTAAGAGCACATTAATGTCTCTCAACAGAACGAGAAATGGCTGGTTCCATTAATTCTCTTTATTTTTGTGATTTGTTACTCGTATGCAGATTTGTAGGTCCAGGTTTAATTATTGGAAACAAGCGTGTTAGATTTTATTTTTTGAAGTTGACAAAGTGGGGACTATAGATACTTAAATGCTCGATCTGGGATCATGGCCTTAGTTTACGAGTTAGATACTTTCTGAAACTGTCATACAATATGTATGTTTTTTGCTTAACACCTAGTCTCCAAAATGAATGCTAGGACTGTATAAATTCTGCTGAAAGACATAAGACTATTGCCGAGCTATTGTATTCTCTCTCTCTCTCCCTCTCTTTTTTCCCATTTGATAGCCTTCACCTTAATTCATAGAAATCAATTATCTTTTATGGTTTTCTTTCACGTGTTCATTTTTAATGTATCTTTGTTTTTATAGGCTATTGCAACTAGACACCTCTGCAATAAAAATATTTCTCATAAAAGGTTATTGTATGTGTACGTGGTTACTTGCATCAGCTTATCATGACACTCTATGTATCCTTGTTTTATACTTGGCTGGTAGTACAGATTGCAACATGAGTGAGTTTTAGTTGTTGAAGAGATGGAGGGAGGAGAAAAGTGCATGACCGTCCTTTACTTTTTGTTAGTTGAAGGATTAAATTTTGATTTTCTGGATTCTCATAATGTTTATGTTCATTTGATAATCTCATTAATTTCTGGTAGGGGCCCTGTTTATCACAGATTACCACTAAAGCCTTCACCTTTTTGTTTTCTCTGTTGTTTTGATTCTTAAGAACATTGCTAAACATCTTAGGTTTTTGTCTGCTTTTTTTTAAATTTATATTTAACAGTTAGAGAGTATACCTGTGCTGGTGCAAGGAGTGCGTTCTGAAGATCCTAATGCACAATTGGAAGCAACTACTCAGTTTAGAAAGCTGCTATCAATTGGTGTGCGCATAATTGATATGCTTAGGAAAAGCTTTTAAGGGAATATTGCAATTATAAGAACTGACTATTTTCTTCCCTAATTTTCTTTTGTGAGGAGTAGAGCGCAGTCCACCTATTGATGAAGTAATTAAAGCTGGTGTTGTCCCACGGTTTGTGGATTTTCTTCGACGGCAGGATCTACCGCAACTACAAGTGAGGGCTTGCTCTTTGAGGAATTCTGGTTTGTGGTCATTGCTTTGAAGATTGTAATGTTGTATAGAATTAACTTTGACTTGATTGCAGTTCGAAGCTGCATGGGCTTTAACTAATGTTGCTTCTGGGACATCAGAGAACACACGAGTTGTAATTGAGCATGGTGCCGTTCCAATGTTTGTGCAGCTTCTCAGTTCTGCAAGTGATGATGTCAGGGAGCAGGTTGACTCATGCTATCATTTTTCTGAAAATTCATTATACCTAGGGCATTTCAACAAAGTTCAGGTTAATTTGTCTTGTGAGGAGTCTTCCACCCATCCACATTGTCCTTCCTTTGTTCTCTTACTCTCTTTCTTATTTTAGTGTGGGACGATAAGTATCAACTGAATTATTTGCAAGGCTCTGACTATATCTTCCCATCTACAGTTTTCATGTATTTATTACTTGAACCAATTGCTATACTGTTGAAAGCTTTTGTCTTTTGATTTTGCCTGTATATTATTCTTAATTAATAACTAGTTGTTTCTTCAATAGGCTGTATGGGCTTTGGGTAACGTTGCTGGTGACTCACCCAATTGCAGAGATCTTGTCCTCAGCCATGGTGCTCTAATGCCATTGTTAGCCCAATTAAATGTACACTCAAAACTATCAATGCTGAGGAATGCTACTTGGACGTTATCCAATTTTTGCAGGGGCAAGCCACCAACCCCATTTGATCAGGTGGGGGTGAGAGATAACCATTGAATTTTGTTTCTGCCAATCTAAACTTGCAGATATTTTTCCAATGGAAGTTGTTGCTTTTTCCTGAATCCATGTGACTTAATTTCTCTCTGTGTTTCATTTTTGTTGTTGTCTTCTGCCAGGTGAAACCTGCATTGCCAATTTTGCGGGAACTTATCCACTTGAATGATGAAGAAGTTCTAACAGATGCTTGTTGGGCGCTCTCATATCTGTCAGATGGTACAAATGATAAAATTCAGGCTGTGATTGAAGCTGGTGTCACTCAACGACTTGTGGAGTTTCTACTGTAAGTTAGCATCATTGATCTTCTTTCCAGCCACAGAATTATGTGTTTGTATTTGATTTATTTTAAGTGTTTTTCCTGAATTTGTGACATACTAATATTGTCCAAATTGTGTGATTTTTAGTCATCCATCACCTACAGTACTTATACCTGCCCTTCGCACCGTGGGAAACATTGTTACAGGTGATGATGCCCAGACTCAGGTACTGGCCTGTAAATGCTGTAATAAGTTAGTGTAATGTTTACTGTGGGTTTTGTCTTTGGGTTGTAGTTAATTGGATTTGCTTATATGGTGAACACTAATTTATTTTGTTAATTTTTCTTAAATAATCATGGAAATCATATGTTATTTGGTTTTGCAAAAGTAATCTATTGAAAGGGTTATTGGAGTTAATTCTCCATTGCACCATTTTTCTTTTTCTCCTTTGAGAGTAACTAAATGGCCTAATGCATGTTTTACTTTCAGTTTGTAATTGAAAACCGAGCTCTGCCGTGTCTTTATCAACTTCTCACACAAAATCATAAAAAGAGTATAAAAAAAGAAGCTTGCTGGACAGTCTCAAACATCACAGCTGGAAATAGAGCTCAAATAGAGGTATTTCCCTTGTCTTATGGTTATTTTTTGGCATGGCTTCTCTTACATGTTATACTTGTGATATCATGTGTTACTTTGATGATATTATGGCATAGGAGTATTCTGCCAGATCCTGTCAACAGCTGGCAGAACACAGTGTACAACTGTCATAATCATCGTGGAATTTTGTTATGCAATCGGAATGATGAACTTGATAAAAGACAAAATTAGTGAACATTTGGACATGTGGTTTTCTAGTTAAAAATATCTAAAATTCCAATTGTTCAGACATAAGGCACTTCCTATGGGAAGTATGCTCTTTCTGGCTACAGAATTACAAATGATATGGTTGGCATTGTTGTGAAACAGGCTGTTATTGAAGCCAACATCATCCTCCCTCTTGTACACCTTCTCCAACATGCAGAGTTTGACATTAAGAAGGAGGCTGCCTGGGCTATCTCGAATGCCACCTCTGGAGGATCTCATGAACAGATAAGGTATTTTTCTCTTTGCCATTTGGATTTTAACATTTTTTGTAACAATGGGCATGCTTTCTGGCAAATATGTATATTAGCAGATTGCTCTTCCAAATATTCTTGTCGTTCTTGTAGTTATTTCCATTTTTACAAATCAGGAGATAAGTCAATAACTTTTAGCCAACTATGGAGCCATAATTGAGGACGTGTATTACTTCATTCTCCATTAAGGTTAAAATTTTGAAAGGGTCATTAAGCAGGTGGGATCTCGAGGTGAAGGGTGTATTATTAACAGTAATGTGCCAAAATGGATTTATATTTTACCCAGTCTGATTTGAGTGCACAACCAATATGTCTAGTTTTTAATTAATCATGCTGCAATGCAATTTGAATAACGTATATTTATTTTCTATGTGAGTTGCTGGAAGTCACTAATAGATATTTGTATTTTGGTAGCTAAGCTTCAATTCCCACTAAGTTGGGACTCTCTGAATGTATTGTATTTGTTCATTCAACTCTATGTTGATACAAGGTATAAAAGGGTTCTGGTCAAGCTACGTATGTTAATAGACAATTTTGAAATTTGTGTCTCCCGTTTACAACTGAAGATATCTCTGTTTTTATAATATCTGTGAATATGGGTCAGAAGAAGCATTATGTACCGAGACTCTGCCTCTTTTATGAGGGCGAGCCTTGAAGCAACGGGTAAGGTTATTCTTTTGTGACCAGAAGGTTACAGTTTCGAGTCATGAAAACAGTCTCTTTCTAAAAATGCAAAAGAAAAGCTGCATATAATTGATATATCTCTCCCATATTCTCGCAAAGCGAGAATCCTTATGCTCTGCATTCGTTGTCTTTGCCTCTCTTATGTATATGTATGATTGACTAGTCTCAAAGTTTTGTTTTTAATAACTGAGTTAAAATTCACCGTGATCTTGTCATCTCACAGATTGCTGGTGAGCCAGGGCTGCATTAAACCACTCTGTGATCTTCTGGTATGTCCGGACCCAAGAATTGTGACGGTGTGCCTTGAAGGGCTGGAGAACATTCTGAAGGTTGGAGAGGCTGATAAGGAAATGGGAATGAATGGTGGAGTCAATTTATATGCACAAATGATTGATGAATGTGATGGATTGGATAAGATTGAGAATCTACAAACCCATGACAACAATGAGATTTATGAGAAGGCTGTGAAGATTCTGGAGAGATACTGGGCTGAAGAAGAAGAGGAGGAAGAACATAATGTTCAAAATGGTGGTGATGCCAGTCATCAGGGTTTTGCTTTCGGAACAAACCAGCCAAATGTAGCCTCAGGTGGCTTCAAGTTTGATTGATGGAAGAGCCAATAGGCGTTTTATTTGTATTGAAATTGTAAACCTTTATTATAATTTTGGCCAAGGGTCAGGGTTTTTAGTCTGACACTCAGGCTCTTTGTTTTCACTTGTGCAGTTGGTTAACAAGTTATAAAAAGATTCAGATCATCTTTTCCCACTTGGTCTGTAATACAATATTTGGTAGGAAGTTATCTTTCACTGATTGTCATCGTGTTAAAGCTTGGAGAATTAGTATCATATATATATGGTTAAAAATGAATTGAATTTGTTTGATATATTGTGTATAAGGCTTTTGCTTTGCAGTCATTTGAGGAGTGTTATATTATATGCGACTTTTTATTTATATTTTTACAAAAAAGTTATTTGTGTGAATTGAACTTATAATTTTGTGATCCCTAGGAATGACTTTACCTGTTAAAAATAAATATTAACAAAATATTATTATATTTTGTTAAAATAAATAATTTTCTAACAAAATTTATAAAATGGTTATAAAGTAAATTTTTATTTTAATACTCATTTTGAGATATTAAACTCGTAACTCAATCGAAGAAATTTGATACAATTTTCCGTATAACTAATGAGCATTAACTGGGGATTTGGAGTTTGCTGGAACATTATTACTATCATATACACACTAGTCTAGGGCTAGGAAACTTAAATTTGAGTGCACTGTATAATTTCTCCTGAGAGCTTCAGCTTCCCAACAAAACAATGGTGGAAAATGATAATAAAGGGAAAGAAGAAGAAGAATACGGAGTTCTTCTATACTATAAGTACAGTGTTATTGACGATCTCGATTCTCTCTTCTCCTTCTATCAATCCAACTGCTCCTCTCTCTCGCTACTCGGCCGTGTCCGCATCTCTCCTCATGGCGTCAACGTTACTGTATGTTTTTTAACTTTCTCTTCTCTTGTTCAATGTTTATATCAACACTCGTTGACTTTTTGTGTGGTTTAGGTTGGTGGGAATCTGTCATCTTTGGAGAAGCACATTGTTGCTGTGAAATCATTCACTTTATTTGAAGGTACGGACTTCAAGCTCGCGACTTCACCCTCACCTTTGGACGATAAAGTTGCCCACGAATGTGGCTTTACTTCTCTCTCCATTCGAATTGTCAAGGTGATCTTCCTTTAGCCTTCTCCATTACCTGTATTACACTTCTTTTAGATTTATTGCTGCGTTCATCCATTTTAATGGCTATATTCGGTGTGCTCTACCTTAATTTGTCATCCTATTAACTGCGCAAGTCTTTCCTTGTGACAGGAGTTGGTAACTTTTAGTCCTAATCCTCTGCTCAAATCTCCAGATGTTTCAAATGCTGGGAGGCATCTCTCCGCTAAAGAGTTCCATTCTGTTCTACTCAGTGCATGTTAGTGGCAGTTTCTTTCTTTCTTTATTAGTTGTTCTTATCTTGTATGCTTATGGTGTTGTGTTCTTAAATGCCTTTTTATAGGAGGGAAATAGGTCAAAATTGTAACTGCTTATTGTCTATTTCTTTATATGTTCCCAGGCCAACTTGCGGAGAAAGATAGTCTAACTGAGAATAAAAAGCTAGTTCTATTAGATGCAAGAAATTTATACGAGACAAGAATTGGGAAGTTCGATATCCCTATCGCGGAAACTTTGGATCCTGGAATTAGGCAGTACAGTGATCTTGCCTCTTGGATAGATAGTAATGCTGAACAATTGCGAGGCAAAAATGTTCTCATGTAAACACTTATTCGAGTTGATATCTTGTGCATATTTCATTATATTTCATCTTTTTTCGTTTGTTGATTTGTAATGCTATAATCTATTGGTTTGATTGTTGCTACATCAAAGTCATTGCTTTCTCTGTTTCCTGTTTTACAGGTATTGTACGGGAGGAATTAGGTGTGAGATGGCATCAGCCTATATAAAGTCAAAAGGTGCTGGATTTGAACATGTTTTTCAGGTGGCTCTCAGACCTTCATCTTTATCTGACATCCCTAACAAAGTAAGGTTATTGTGTCCTGGTCATAATCATATATTTTTATTATGTGGGCTTTGTTGCAGTTATATGGTGGGATACAGCGATATTTGGAACAATTTCCTGATGGTGGTTTTTTCAAAGGAAAGAACTTTGTATTTGATCACAGGTATGATTGTTATCTCTTCGTGCTTCCAACATTTTACTTACTGATCCTTTTATCATATTAAGATGGGATTGGTGATGTATGGATAACCTCAGCAGTTGTTTCTTATACAATTTTTTACTTTCTCAATTGCAAGTCATTTTTGAGGCATTGAATAAGAAATTGGTGTTTGAAAAGAGTAACTCATTTATTTGGGCCAGATGATACTGAAATTTCAAATGTAGTAATTGCTTTATGTTTTGTTGTCTTGTTCTCGTTGTAGGATTTCAGTTGGCAGCATGGACACTAATATTCTTGGTATCTGTCTTCTTTGTGGTTTATCTTTTGATGATTATTCTTCGCGATGCAGATGCTCTCACTGTAGAATGCTTGTTCTGGTTTGTGATAGTTGTAGGGTATGTATTGATGAATAATTTTTTTGTCAAAGCTTCAGTTAATTCTTTCAGGTTCACTTGTTCAAACAAGCGCCGCATCCTTTACATATCTTACTGGATTATTACTCAACCAATTACTTGTGTCTATATTTTTGTTTGCGTTTGTGAAAATTCAGTTGTTGTGCTTGAACAGACGGAAGAAGCGCTCTATGTCTGTGAGCTATGCCAAAAACATGGTAGGGGTGTTGAGTTATTACCATCAGTTCAAAATGGTAAATCACAAGAAATAGTGCCAAATATTGAGCTTGGAGCCATTTCCTTAAATTCTACAATTGCACCTCATCAGCAAACGGAACAGGGTAAGGTCTGTATAACATTGGATAATTTTGCTGTCCCTTAGAATATGTATGTCAATTCTATAGCTAACCTCAGCTTAAAAATGATTATTCTGATGTTCTTCTCGGATCTTTACTTGTGTTATCTTCTTTCCGAATTTATGATTATGATATCGCCAGTCATTTAATGATACAGGAGATGCTTCTTCAAGAAAACTGAAAATTTTGTGCTTACATGGCTTTCGGCAGAATGCCTCCAGTTTTAAGGGTAGGACTGCTTCATTGGCCAAGAAACTTAAAAACATTGCCGAGCTTGTCTACATTGATGCACCTCACGAGTTGCCTTTTATTTATCAACCTCGAGTAACTGGACCAAATTGCAATGATGATATATCATTTTCGTCACCCCAAGTTCTTCCTCCCAAAGAAAATTGCAAGCGGAAGTTTGCATGGTTAATATCACCAGATTTCAAGGGAAGGAATGAAACTGAATGGGAAATGGCCCACTGTCCATTTGATGCCCTCCAGTATCAGCAACAAACTGATGGTTTTGACGTATCATTGACTTATTTGAAGACAGTCATCTCTCGAGAAGGGCCATTTGATGGGATACTGGGGTTTTCGCAGGGTGCAGCGATGGCTGCTTCATTTTGTGCACAAGAAAGTAGACTAAAAGGTGAAATCAATTTCAGATTTGTGATTTTGTGCTCTGGATTTTCTCAACTTGCTGGTGTGGAATGTGGATCGATAGACTTCCCTTCACTTCACGTATATGGCAATATTATGGGCAAGGACAGTCAGATAGCAAACCAAGCAAGTGGACATTTAGCCTCTTTATTTACAAACCCTGTCATTATTGAGCATGATTGTGGTCATATAATTCCTACTCGGCCTCCTTACATTGATGAGATTAAGTTTTTCCTGAAACAATTTCTTTGAAGTTACCAAATCCCTTCTTCTACCTTTAGTTTACACGCTTGTGTTTTATTATTATAAACAAACTTTCAGTTAAGCCATTTGATTCTGATTACTATTCCGCTTCTCTTACTTCTAACTTTTGTTGTTTTCTTGAAGTCATATTCTTAACGTGATCAACATACATTTGTATTGTATGTATTAAATGTTAATGTTAAATTCTTATATAAGTTCTTAGTAACGATTGTAAATTATCAGCAGTTAGAAAGTCTAGTAACCCTTTTTTTCAAACTTGTATGCCAATTCAAATTAATATCTAGTATCTATGTTGCGTATTCTTATAGTTAAATATTATGCGACAGTGTAATCTTAAGGTAGTCTCACAAATTTTATAGTAAATTGCTTTTGATTTTAATATTGCTGATGTTAAGAGCTACATTATCGAAGCCTAGAATCAAAATAAAATTATTGTGACAATATTGTAATAAAATTAAAATAAAATCCACAATATAAATTAAAATCAAGTAAGAAATGAAAATTTATTTGTCATATTTATTAAAACAAAATTCATTCTTAAATGTAAGTAGTCACAAATTGTGTAAAACTTTTAATTTTTATATATTATTTCTAACTTGGGATAATTTGAGATGAATATGAAAAATATTATTTTATTTAAGAAATTTTATAAATTAAATATTATAATAAATATAAAAAAGCTAGCAAATGAGAAGATTATCATCATCAATATTTAGTTAAAATCTCGTGTAATTTATTTATTTTTTCTTATTGAGAAGTAAAAAAGTGAAAAAATCTAATTGCAAAACATGGGATTTTTTTCTGTAAGTCTACCAGCATATATATTTTTTAAATTCTGTTTTCTGTAAAATTGAACTTAAATAAAGGAGTGATGAAAAAGGGTGAAAGAGGAAACTTTTCCGTTTTAGGTGACGCCGCTCTACCATCCAGAGGCGGCCTTAAGCCCTAAGAGCCAGAGAAATGGGTTTAGCAAAACTAGGAAACATTACCGAAATTTGACAGAAATGGTTCAGAATTTTGCGTGAATGGACCAAAATTCTAGTTGTAAATCCAAAACGATTAGACCCCTGAAGAGGTTTCTTTGCGTTTCCATTCTTCAGTAACCATAATTCAATACAAGAGGACTGAACACTAACGTTCTCTGAAATTAGACAACATGCAGATGCTTGCTCGAAAGCTACTGCTGAAACCAACTTCATTTAGATCAGTAAAGTCACCATCTTTACCACATACTCCTTATTTCTCATGATTTATTTCATCTTCTTTTCTTTTAGTTCTTTAGACTATTTTCTGGATGTAATTATCAAGTGGGCGTTTCTTTTTAGAACAATAGTCTACACGCATGGTTTTTTAATGCTCTAACTTCCCTTTTATTGATGGGGTTTTCCTCTGTAAGATCTCTTTTTAGTTATCTTAGTTATTTTTCTGCTTTATTATCTCATACTTACTTTCCCTATTGTTATTGATTTCTTAAGGAAAATGGTAAGAACTAGTTGTTATATATGCTGATTGGTGAGGTATTCCATCCTGCAACGTCTACAAGAATTGCAGTTTTATGAGTGTTCAGAGGGTTTAGTACTATGCTCTTGTGCTAAGAATAGATGTCAAGTTTGCTCTTCTCTTGCTAGTAGTAGACTGTTTAACAAGTTATTGTGTGATTTCTACTTTTCATCGGGCTGGCAGTTCAACTTCCGATCTTATCTTTTCTTCTCCTTCGTAATTATGTGCCCTTTATAACGTTTTTCTTCATGAATTGTATGACTTTGTGTGACTGTTGGTTTTTTTGTGGATTATGGTGCTCAGGGTATTGGTCGATGCACTTATTCTACAAGTAGTGTCCTCGATATTGGGCAGCCAACTTCGGCAACTCATCCTCAGGTGCGAATGCTGAATACATGTGCATGATTTTGAATGTTATGATTCAGAAATATGCATTACACTGAGAAGTTAAATCGAGGGAGCTGAACACAACAGAATTCCTAAGATGCCAAATAAGTGGATTTTCCTGTTTTGTTTGCTTCTTACTGGATGTCATTATGTAGATAATTTGCCCCCATCTAAATTTAGTCAGCTAATGTTTTTGTGGCTGCAGTTGCTACGGGAAGGGGAGATTACACCAGGTATAAGTTGCAATGAGTTCATTTCAAGAAGGAGGAGGTTGTTGGAACTTCTACCTGAGAACAGTGTGGCCATCATTGCATCTGCTCCTGTAAAGATGATGACTGATGTTGTCCCTTACACATTTCGGCAAGAAGCAGATTACTTGTATATCACAGGCTGCATACAGCCTGGTGGTGTGGCAGTTTTGGGTCATGACTTTGGTTTATGCATGTTCATGCCTGAAGCAACACGTCATGTATGTTCCATCTCAATTAAGAGGAGTTTTACATAGCCTTTTTCATTGTAACTGCATTTGATGTTTTTCCTTCTGTAGCATACTCAAATCAGTTTCCATGCTATTCTGTTTTTGTTATTAAATGAATTTACTTTCAAATCATTTGGAAGAGCTTGATCAGTCAATCTGTGTATGTGTACTAGGCATTGTAATTATGACTATTGATAAAGCAGGCATTCGAGTGCATCTAATTTTTACTTTTAATTATGTTCAGGATGTGATATGGCAAGGCCAAGTTGCTGGAGTTGATGCAGCATTAGAGACATTCAAAGCTGAAATAGCATATCCTATGAGAAAACTGCATCACGTGAGCTTAAGTTCTTCATGAAATTTAGATTAGAGAAATATGTTTACATGACCTTAATTGTGAGGTATGTATTGTTTGCTTTCAACTATCATAGGCCAATAACATGCATTCATGCTAGTGTTTGAGGTGATAACTGATAAGCACTTGTCTGTTTACTGTTGTTATACGGGCTTGTATATGTAGTTGGATCAATTTTTTATTTTCTTTTCTCTGCTGAATAAATTTAGAATTTAATCTGCTCAATATTTTGAATTGTTTTACTTGATTTCAATCTTGTTGATTTTGGTGTCTCTCATAGACCCAATTTGTGTCAAATGGTTTCAACATAAATAAGTTGAGTTGGCTTCTCAAAAAATCAAGTACTGCCTAGGTTTTCTATTAGATGAAGTCTTTGCTACATCTTGTCAATTTCTAGCATTACTCCTTTTTCTAATGCGTTGCCCAAATCTTCTAAAGATGTCCTAGAAGCATTTTTTCCTCTTCTTTTCCCGATTTTGATTAATGACTGCAGGTTCTTCCAGATATGATAAAGAAATGTGCAAATGTGTTTCACAACACGCAAACAGCCATACCAAGATATACAGAACTGGAGGACTTTCAAAAGGCAACTACATTAGGGAGAGTAAAAGACCTTTCTATTTTCACCCATGAGTTAAGATGGGTAAAATCACCAGCGGAACTTAAGTTAATGAGAGAATCTGCATCAATTGTTTGTCAGGTAATTCTAGCTGTTTTTTGGCCAACATGTCGATTGAATATGGTAAATGAACTTTTTAAAATTTATGTAAATATATGATCTGGCAAAATCTTTTAAGTACTTGATCCCATATTCTGTCAATTAGGAAAATAGAGATGAAGAGAATTTCTGATTAAGTTTGAGAATTTGAAATCACATTTTATTCCAACTTGAGTCAGTTCTCTTCCTTGTGCTTTTTCCATTATACATTTGACTTTTACTGCATATAGAGGTATCTCATAGTTAAATCACATGTAAACTTTCATGTGAAAGGAATTTTATGGCTACTTTCTGCTGATTCCTTTGTAATCTGGGTGTTCACCACCTTTTTGGTATTGGATAGGCTCTTTTGCAGACAATGTTACATTCAAAAGTACATCCAAACGAGGGTGCGTTGGCAGCAAAGATTGAATATGAGAGCAAAATGAGGGGTGCCCAGAGGATGGCGTAAGCATTTCATATCTTATTTCAGTGTTCTATTTTGTTCTTAAGAGACGTATAGTGGACTAGAGCCAAATTTGTGATTTAATTATATTGATGATTTCTAAACATGCCTTCTTCACCAGATTCAACCCTGTGGTTGGTGGTGGGTCTAATGGTTCTGTTATACACTATTCTCGTAATGATCAAAAAGTAAGCTTACTCGTGGAGAACTGATAAGTAGTACTCCTCATCCTTGTATCAAATGTAACTTTTGATGCATGTGGGTAATTCATTTCTTAGAAATCCTTGGCGTTTAATTTGCAGGTTAAGGATGGAGATTTTGTTTTGATGGATGTTGGATGTGAATTTCATGGTTATGTCAGTGATCTTACTCGTACTTGGCCACCCTGTGGTAGCTTTTCTTCAATTCAAGTATGCATTACTCAAAACCATTTTTTCTTCTTGTAAATGGAAAAGCTACTTTTGCATGTTTTCTTATTGTGCCATTGGAAGGTTTGTATTTGTCATCTGTTGGTCCTACATTAGGGCCACTACAATCAATGTTTATCAGGCTACTCTTTCAAAATCAAGTTCAACAATTAAACTAAAAGAAGATTTGTTTTAGAGACCTTTTGCTTACTATAAAATATTTGGATTGGTTATTACATTTCAAGAATTTGTGTAGTCTATTGTTTAATCCGATTATCATGCAACCTTCTCCACCCTCTCTTCCCATATTTTAACTCTAGAACCTTGGTACAAGAATAAAGGGTAAGTGTGCTGTCTTTTCTTTCTCTCTTTTCTCCCCTTTTCTCTTTGATGCTTCAAAATTGCCAACAATGCTACTTTTTTTTTTCTATCATGCCCTTGAAAATCCACCTTTTCCCTTTTTTCTTACACTACGTTTCTGAATGGGGAACTGAGGATGAAGAAGGCTCACTTCTTTGATAGACACAATTTTTCTTTCCAAGTTATGAATGTTGTAGATTGTAAGTCCTATAGCCATTAGTAAGAATTGAGCTTTTCCTTGAAATTGCAAATTTTTGGCCTTCTCTATTAATGCGGGAAAGAGACTTTTTTCAATGAGGCCATGCAAGGAAAAGGCTCTTTAATTAGCATTATGGCCTCTTTGCTTTGCACTTGGGAAAAGGAAATCATGAATGCTATTGAGTATATACAAACAAAAATCTAAAAACTTTCCTTTACAAGGGTCGTTCACGTGATCCATGTTTATGTCCTTAGGGATGTTGTGAAGCTATGCTTGCATTTCTTTACATGTTTACTTATCTATCTTTATATTCACATCTCACTTATTGACAATATTGTCGTCTTACACCTGAATATATAGTTCTATTGCTTTATTTTACCACAGAAATTTATGTTCATGGTGATGGCTTATTTCCTAATTTCTTAATTATGTCAAATATTGATAGCATATAACAAACTTAGATTTTTCTTTTATTAGTTTTAGATCTTGAAATCTTAATATTATCTTTCTTTTAGGAAACCAACCTAATTTTGAATTAACATTCTAAATATGAATTGCAGGTAGAGCTTTATGATTTGATACTTCAAACAAATAAGGAATGTGTGAAGCTTTGCAAACCAGGTGCTAGCATAAGAGAGATACATGATTACTCGGTATGTTGTTTCATTGGGCCAAAAACTTGAGAATGACATATGAAGTTCATTTTGATATGCCATTTTTTGAGGTTCTAAATGCATTTTGATGGTCTAACTTGAGAATGACATATGAAGTTCATTTTGATTTGCCATTTGTTGAGGTTCTAAATGCATTTTGATGGTCTTTTTATTATAACAGATCTTTAGAACACCATGTTAAACATAAATTAGCAGCATTTAACTTGTTATTTATTTTCAAGATAGAGATAACAAAAATTTTGGTTTAGCCTTCGGCTACGTAGTTACTATTGGCATTAAATAGATATGATTAACTTGGTATCAACTATATGATCTTGAAATCAAGATTTTACAGGAAAAATAGTTATTTGTTTGCATTATGAGGATAAACCATCAAGCTTGGCTGCTTTTTTCCTATGAGTATATGTTACTCGAAATGTTTTAGAAAGAAAAGGAAAGAGGAATAAACACGTAGAAAGAAGACAAGAGAAGATTCATATTGATTGCATTGATTTTGCCTCATACAAATTTGTTCCAACAACTATTTAACCGTGATATAGTATTTAAGATGACGACTAGTGTTGTCATCTTATACAGTTTGTTATAGCCCGTACTTGGTGCATCTTATTCTATTAATTTATGTTGTAGCCACTACTACGACCATCTTGTCTTCCAGCTTTCTACCGGTACTACAGCCATCTTGTCTTCCAGCTTTCTTCCAGTACTACAACCATCTTGTCTTCCAACTTTCTTTCTGTATGGCACTGTTCATTAATTAGTATCTTATTAGTTAATACTATAGCCAGTACTACAACCATCTTGTCTTCCAGCTTCTTTCTGCATGGCATTGTTCATTAATTACTTAATTATCGTATCATCCCCTCCCCCTTCAAAAGCTACCTTGTCCAATAAGTTGATCTTGGGAAATCTCCTTTGTAAGTCTAACAGGGTTTCCCACGTCGCAGTCTGCTTCATCTCGCCTTGCCACTGAACCAAAACTTGCGTTACTGCACAATTGTGACGCTAACTATTTTTCTTCCCCAAATAACTTTTGTTACCTTTTTTATGTTGAGTAAGCTGCAGGTAATTGTGACAATCGTGGTGTTCTCTCCGAAATGTACTTCTTAAGTTGCGATATATGGAAAGTGGGATGAATATTGGAATCCTTGGTGAGCTCCAGCGTATATGCCACCTTATTAACCTTTGCTAAAATTTGATATGGACCATAAAACAATGGTGCTATTTTCTGATTAACCCTTCTCTGCAAGGAGTATTGCCAGTATGGTTGGAATATCACGAACACCCATTGACCAACATCGAACTCCTCCTCTATTGTCTTCCTGTCCCAATATGCTTCATTCTTTGTTGGGCTCTATTTAGGTGGAACTTCACCGTTTGAGGCGTCATCTCTCTATCCTGGAGTACTTGGTCGATCATTACATTTCAAGAGTCTCCTGCTTAGTAGGGTACATAGATAGGTGGAGATATCCGTAAAAGATCTTGAACGGAGTTGTGTTAATTGTGGAATGATAAGTGGTATTATACTACCTTTCTGCCATTGACAACCATCCTGTCCATTTCTTTGGAGTCTTGCTACAAAAACATCTCAAATATGTTTCAAGGATTTTATTAGTTGCTTCTGCCTGGCTGTCTGTCTGAGGATGATATGAAGTAGAATACCGCAGATTAACTCCTTGCAATCTATAAATTTCTTGCCAAAATGAACTTAAGAACATTGGATCACGATCACTTACTATGCTTTCTGGCATACCGTGGAGTTTAAAAACATAATCCATGAATGTCTGCACTATGTCGCGGTATGTGGGTGTCCTAGGGCCATGAAATGAGAGTATTTACTCTGTTGAATTGTAAACTCCGTCGCTCACTTTATGGTTTGAAACAATCTCCGCGGGCTTGGTTTGGGCGCTTCAGTGCTGTTTTGCA
>JAOQMM010000007.1:10588639-10613438 GCA_027563515.1 Erythroxylum platyclados
TTGCAATCTGAAACCAATGAATATAATTGACCTCAAAGGAAAGGACCCCTGGGAGGTTCTCCAACATCGATCTCCAGTATAGGAAGTAGTCCAACCCCGTTTTCAAGCGTTTGTTAAGGGAGGAGATGGTTGAAAGACAAGCAAAAAGACTTTGTTTTAATTGTGATGAGCCATACTCTAGGGAACACAAGTGTAAGCGGCTGTTTTGGCTTGAAGTCGCAAACCCCAAGGAGGAAGATGAACCGCTTCAAGCTTAAGGACAAGCTCCTTATCGAGGAAGGGAGTAATGTGATAGACCTCCTATAAGCTCACTTATTCCAGAAGGGCTAAATAGCTATGACAGGTGGCAGAGCTTGAAAATGACAGAGTGGAATAAGTTTGTTATAGTTGTTATAGTTGTTTCGTGTTTGTTACAAATAGGGGAAGATGGGGGGAGTAATAGGAGATAGGATTTGGTCTTGTTTTGGAGAGAGGGACCCTCTCGAATTGGTTCCCATTGTTACCTCACTGTTTCATTAATTCTTGAATGGTGATATAATGTATTCCTTTGATCACGTCTCATTGAATCGAGAGTCTTTGTGGATTGAAATTGATTGTTGAATTGGAATCCTATTATAATGATAGGAGATTTACAACATTCCTTTAAAATAGGAGATCTTACCTTAAAGAGTCTATTTAAATATTTAGTATAATAATTAATAGGTCTATTCTTGTTAGAAGTCTTATCCTCAATAAAATAGTAGGTTTATTCTTGTTAGAAGTCTAGTAGGCCTATTCTTATTAGAAGCCTTATCCTAAATAAACTAGTAGGTCTATTCTTGTTAGAAGTCTTATCTTAAATAAACTGATGTAACCAGCCTCTATATAAGGCTACGTTATTTATGAATAAAACATTAGACAAATTATCAGAGAAACATTGCTTAGAGGACGAGACCTTGTCACGGACAGGTCTCCCTCTTGCGTAAAAACATAGGGTCTTTTAAAAAAGGGAAGAACTCCAACAAGGGAAATCAAGAGGATTCCCTAGTGGATCGTCCCGTGAACAGATCCTACACCCAGGACCATATCAGAAAGATGTGCAGCATATTTTCTGCAAGACATACTAAAATTGAGTTCCAAGTCCAAAAGGATTTCTCTAAATTTTGGGAACATAGGTAATTTCCCTCCAGTTGAAGTCCCTTTCCCTTTCCATCAGTTACAGTTTCAACAAATTGGCATTCAGGGATTTTGCATAGAGCTAGACCCGCCCTCAAAATTGCAAATACTAATTTGTTATGCTAAATCTTCATATGCAAGGCAATTTGCCTGATCAGGAAATTAACGACGAATACTAGGGTAATAATTATCACTGGAATTAGTCATACCTGTGAAGCCGTGATCCATTTGCCATCTATCCAGTCCTGATGTAGCCTCAAATCAGCATGATTAAACACCAATTCCTCATTTGTGTCCTTGAAGTAGACCAGATACCTTGAGTTAGGACGAACCTTACAAATCAGACCTAACCACCAACCATCGTTATAATGAGCATCAACTTCATCCATCAATTTGAAGCAATCAACAACTATGGTTTCAGGAGGACAAGGCCTTATATGCAGAATGTCAATCTCTTCCCTCAAAAAGCCAGTATCATCTTCTGTTTTTAAGCTCTCATACTGAACAAGATACTTATCCTTCCCGGCTGCTTCAACAATGGTAGCAGCAAACCAAGCACCTTTAAGACCGTCTTCGTCACTACTAACCTCAACTAACATTCCTTTGCTGAACTTCTCTTTAAGCGATTCTGAATTGGCGTCACTCATGTGAGGTGACTTCACCACACCAGATTTTCTTTGTTTCTTTGATTCTCTAACTTTTGTTACTGATGTTGGAGATGCCTCTGGCACAACCTTCTCTTGTGAAATTGGTTTATCAGAATCCATTTCCGAAGTATTTAATGGTTGCTGCAGCACAACAGTTGAAAATGATTGTCCCACAAAGAAGCCCCAAAAAGGTTTAGATGAAAAGATTGTTCAAGAAGAAAACAATTTGATATGAAATAGAAACAAACTGCAGGAAAACAACAAATTAAAACTAATACTTCCGTAGAACATCTCTCTTTATGAGGTCAACCTTGAACTTATTATGTCAAATGGGTATCACATTGGCCATACCATGTATTCATAATATCACTCAATCTAAAAGTACTAGAAACACAGTAAATCCTATGTAACTCAGACCCAATATGGTCATGCCACGTATTCATATGTCCCAAAATCTATTTGAGATGGACTATCAAATATGAAAAGTAATATAATCTTCGTCACTAATTGTAATATTTTGGCCAATCCGGTCTAGGGTACAGGGATTACGGGACAGTTTCCAGTCCAAATTACAGAACCAGACAAATGCACCACATTGATCTGTGCGTCAGTTTACAGTTATCACTGAGACATGATATTGTATCAAGATCCTGATACTACAATTGTTTTAAAAATTTTATGTCACAAAGTAGTTCCACACATGAGAAACCAAAAGATTCTAATCACAGAATCAAAATGACGTTGTTCATCACCTAAAAAAAAAAAAGATCAAACCTAGGGACCACCCTTTACGCTTTCGACATTCTGAAAAAGAGGAAAATAACAAGAAAGATTAAAACTTTTTATATATTTTAGTTAATAACTTGCATAAAGAAACACCCTTTAACAGAACCAAAAACGTACCTCAAATTCCTCGCTCACGCCCTCCAACGGTGGTTTCCACTCACCATCAACCCATTCACGATGCAATCTCAAATCTTTGGCTTCAAACACAATCTGCTCTTTCGACCTCCTAAAGAAAACAGCAAACTTCCCATTTTGGCACTCCTCTGTGATCACTCCCTCCCACCACCCATCATTGTACAAAGCGTTCACATGCTCACTGAACCTGAATTTCCTCTCCTTCTCTCTGGGAACCTCCGGGCGTATCTGCATTGCATCGACAATCTCTCTCAAGTGCTTTTTACCGGAGTCATCAGCGTAGAGTGTGTGGTATTCGATCAAGTACTTGTTTGGCTCCTTGGCCGAGGCACGGCGGACTACAGTGGCCGCGAACCAGGAGCCGCGAAAACCCTCCTTGTCGGAGCAGACCTCGACATTAGTGCCTGCCTGGAGGTAAGGGGGTACAGGGGTTTTGGATTTGGAGTTGGATTTTGAGGGCATCTCGGGGATTAGGGTTTATGGAAAATTTGGATTAGACTAGAGAGGACAAAGGGATTATTGGACTTACTAGGAAAATGTTACATGTAGGCTCTACTAGTCTGCTACTACTTCCCGCTTCTCATCGTGTCTTGTGTGTGTATATATATACGTACAGGTTTTATACATATTAAAGTTTTATTTTTGTATTTTTCCTAGAAAAGTAACGTATCCATGTTTTGTATCTTAAAGCGGAGTGATACAAAACCTTTTCGACTTTTAATTTTTCAAAAATTAGGATCACTCTATATTTTATAAAATAATGAATACGTAAATTATAACAAAGCGTAAATTTTTATTCGTATCTTGTTTTAAAATTTGATCTTTTTCTTATCATATTCTTCAAATTATTTTTAAAGCTAGCCCGTCTCAGCAACTATAGTCACATAAGTATCTGGCATCTAACGATATTCACAAAACGAGTTGAGAGAATTATATGACTATTACAGAGAAGGTTAAGCATTAAATACTAGCTTGTTTAGAACTTAAGTTTATTTATAACAAGTTTTTGACATTTTAATAATTTAATTGAAATTAAATTATAATTTCAATTAAATTTTAATTAGAATTATTTATAATTCTAATTAAATATCAATTATATTCTAATAAGATCCAATATATTATATTAACCCTTATTTATTAAATATCTCATATGTAATCGTAAAGTTTCTTAAACTTTACGATCAAATCCAACTTGATTAACATATCTTTTCTCTCTTTAACTCGTTCTTTATATGTAACCTATTAGGTTTTTCAAATATGTTGATAATGAATATAAATTATAACCCTAAACTATATTTAGGATTAGATAAGTTAAACTCCTTTAATTTATCTTTAATTTCCTAATTAAACAATTTATATTCACATATCAAGATTGACTTCTAACAACACATTATGATCACCCAAATATTTAGGAATGTCAAAGTGGTTTTGATTAACCGTGCATAATTTTTTCGTATAATTCAATCCTTTTATTATATAATGTTCTTATTAGACATAGAACATAATGTTTACTCTATTTTGAGTCTAATCATATTAATTCTCCACCATTAGCTATTGATTCAATTAATAATATTTGTAAATTATTTTATAAAGCAACATTCCACCTTGGCTAAGGATTTCTCAAATCAATACTAATCGAGAACAATAAAACATTCTCCCTAATTACTTTAGGGTGATAAATCATATATTAATCATCTAATTACCTCCATATAGTTCATGTTACGTCTAATGACTACTAACTGAGTTATCCTTTACTATAACAGGTTATAAGTAGCAAAGCATAACAATTCTTATATAAGATAACTTTGAGATTTCAACTTAAATGAGAATTTCCATAAACATACAAGTAATGTTTAAAATGGATCTCTCATATAATATTAATTCATTGAAACTGTTCTCTAATAAGCATCTATACACTTGCTTAAATATCTCAATACTTTAGTATATGAGATCAAATACTTCCCTCATAAGGAAAAAATATAACACGTGTTAGTTTTTTTACGTTCTATTAATGCCAGTGTTAATAAAATAATAACTAGGAACAATTTATAGATAATATATAAATACAATTTTTTTTATTCGCAGTTTTTGCTATTATTGCATTTTTTATACCAATAACGACAACAATACTCGGTGATATTCCCGTAAAAATGTGAAATCTGAAGAGGTTAAGTAATATACAATCTTATCCCTACTAGGTAGAGAAGTTGTTTCTAATACAATAAATATAATTATTATAATCTTATCATAATTTTATTTGCAATGTATAATTATCTCATAAATTTTACCATATGCATATAAATATGTACAAAATAAAAAATTCCTTTAAATTATTTTGTTAGAAACTATAATTAAGCATGAATCAACATGTTTATCATATGCAAACTCAATACGTACATGCTTAACATTTGCACTCTTAACACATATGGGCTTAGCATTTGCAAGCCTAACATATGTATAATTATCAAATGCAGGCTCAATATATGCAACCTTAGTATATGCAGGCTCATCGCATGCAATTTCAATATATGTAGGCTCAATATATGCAACCTTTGCATATGCATGCTCATCACGTGCAATCTCGGTATATGTAGCTCAAGACATGCAAGCAAACTTATATAAGCTCATCATATATATGAGCATATGCAAACTCTGCACATGCAGGCTTAACAATACCCTTAAAAGAGGCATAGATGAACCAGTAAAAATAGATTTAGTAAGGATTAACTTTGAGGGGGTAAATCTTGATAAATTTTGCTTGGAGAAACAATATTAACTTAATAAAGACTTCAGAATTTTTACTGATCAAAAGTATGGTCTCTTTAATTTTATCTGTTTAACATGATAAATTATTGAGATTCAAATATTAGAGGGTTAAATTCGCTTTAACATTCATCCTTCTTAGAAATTTGCTATAGAAAAATAGAAATTGTTGAAGTAATGCATTTTCTACCATTTTTACTTTCAATTAAATATGCCTTTACTGCTTTTTTATTTTGACACTTATAACTTTTTCTTTACAATCCTCTTAATCAAATAAAGTTTTTCAAACCTATTAATTCCAATAAAGTTTTTACCCTAACAATTTTTTTAATTATATCCCTACTAATATAAGAATTGAAGTCCATATGATTGTTTTATTTATAAAAAGATAAGCAATTTTTTGGCTCTTTTAATTTTTTTATAATTTAATATTTTATTAAATAGCATATATCATGGGAGAAATTTGTCAAAATTTTTAATAAAAATTATTTAACAAAGTATTGCTTATTAAAAAATATATATTTTAAAATAAATAAAACAACAAGGAGGTGGTGTATGTAGTTTATCAACGATTAAAAAACTCAACCGGTTCAGTTTGGTTTATCGTAAAAATCTTGACCCATCCAAATTTTCAGTTCAGTTTTAACTTTTTGGTTCGATTTTTTAAATAATTTTTACGGTTAAAAATCTATCAATTTGTTAATTAAGCATTTAATTTTCACAAATTAATAAGTTCTTATAGATTAAAATAAATCAATTAATTTTCAGTTAATAATCTTTTTTTTAATTAAACTTCAAATTCTTAAATACAGTCTTTTTCAATCATATTTCAAATTTTTTAATTTTATTTAATCTTTAGTTGATTTTATGATGGTTTAATACTGGTTGAACCTTTTAAATTTTAAACCTTTTATTTTATTGGTTGTCCAATTTTTTAAATATTGTATTGTGGCCTTATAATAAACAAAGCAGCCGTATGAACTTCAATTCCTAAACGCCTTAAGGTTAAATAGGTTTGTTTCATTACGAACTTCCATCCTTCACGGAACTCGGAGATATTTTCATGTCGGTGGCTGTTGCTACATCAGTTACGAATGAAAACTGATAAACAGATAAGATAAATTTCAATAGTACAAGCTGTACTTTTGCATCCAACAGTAAGACTAAGAACAGACCAATGCACCTTACAGTGCAGGTTTAACCTGGTTAATCTCCATGCTTTTGGCGAGACAATGACTTCTTAAAGGAACTAAAATGCTTCCTTACCTTGCCTTCTCTATTCTAGTAGCAAATTTTTTTCCTCCGTATTAACGTTTGTGTTATCAATGAGACAACGTTTTGGCAGCTGATTTGACATAAAGCTGTCAGATTTCCCATACCGGATGAGAGAGAGGGGATAAAAAGCAGAAAGGGCTATAACTTGCGAACTCGGCCACGTTTTTAAGCATACCTTTCTCGGCCTTTTGGCTAAGATCAAGTGTAGTATCTGTTCTTATCAGTTTAATATCTGATACGTGGGTCATTGACCCACATGATATTAAATTAATTTTTATAGGGGGAGGTTCAACCCAATAGCTTGCTATTGTGAGCCTCGAGCGTCGCCCATGCGTTGCACTACTGCAAGGGCCTGGCGCACCCCTCCAAGTCGAATGTCTAAAAGATTTATATTTACGGCCTTAAGGAAAATAAAACATAGGTCTTCTGTACTTATAGGCTTAAACAAGTCTTACGAGTAAACATCGTTTGAGACCTGGGAGAGTCTCTTCATGGAATTGTTGGATTTGGTTTTTTGTTGATTTCAAGCTCCTTTTCATCGCCAATTTCTTAAAAAGGTTAATGTAAGCGTTGGTTCTCTACTTCCCAGTTTCTTCTATGACCATAAAGACATTCAGTCTCAGGCCAACCATAACCCACTCCATTTTGGAGACTCTTTTGAAGAGATGCCATATTTACAAACAATTCAAACAAATTCTTTCGCAAATGATTCTTACTGGGTTCATTAATGACACGTTTGCTGCAAGCCGGCTTCTGAAGTTCTCTACCGACTCGCCTTTCATTGACGTCAACTATTCCCAGAAAATCTTCACTCACATTGAGTACCCAAATGGGTTTATTTATAATACCATGATGAGAGCTTACCTACGAACGACCTACCCGGAAAGGGTTATGTCTGTATATAAGTATATGCTACAAAACTACGATGAACCTGATAATTTTACCTACCCCATTTTGCTGCAGTCTTGCTCTTTGAGATTAGCGGAGTTTGAAGGGAAGTTGATTCAGGTTCAAGTTCTTAAAATGGGTTTTGGTACAGATGTGTATATAAACAACACTTTGATTACTATGTACGCTGTCTGTGGGAACTTAAGTGATGCTCGTAGGGTGTTTGACGAAAGTCCTGTTCTGGACTCGGTTTCTTGGAATTCTATACTGGCAGGGTATGTTTCTTCAGGGGATATTGAGGAGGCTAAGTACATTTATAACAGGATGCCGGAAAGGAATATAATCGCTTCAAATTCAATGATTGTTTTGTTTGGTAGGAAAGGTAATGTTGTGGAGGCACTTAGGTTGTTTAATGAGATGGCTGAGAAAGATTTGGTATCATGGAGCGCCTTGATATCTTGTTATGAGAAAAATGACATGCACGAGGAGGCTTTGGCTATGTTCAAGGCAATGAATGCTAACAAAGTTATGGTAGATGAGATTGTGGTGATTAGTGTTCTCTCTGCATGTTGTCATTTGGCCGTAATTAAGACGGGGAAATCGATACATGGCTTAGTTTTGAAAATTGGGCTTGATTCTTATATTAACCTTCAAAATGCCCTGATTCATATGTATTCAAGTGGTCGGGAGCTGATGGATGCACAAAAGTTGTTCAGTGATGGATGCTGCTTAGACCAAATATCTTGGAATTCTATGATCAATGGGTACTTAACGTGTGGAGAAATTGAAAAGGCCAAGGCTTTATTTGATTCAATGCCCGAGAAGGATATAGTTTCGTGGACTGTTATGATATCAGGCTATGTTCAAAATGAAAGATTTGACGAGAGTTTGACATTGTTCCAGGAAATGCAGCTTGATGGAATCAAACCTGATGAAACAACATTGGTTAGTGTGCTATCTGCCTGCACCCACTTGTCTGCCCTTGACCAGGGGAGATGGATTCATGCTTATATAAAGAGGAATAGCATAAATATTAATGTCATCCTAGGCACCACCCTTATTGATATGTACATGAAGTTTGGATTCGTTGAAAGTGCTTTGGAGATTTTCCATGAGATGAAGGAAAGAGGGGTTTCTACTTGGAATGCTCTCATTCTTGGTTTGGCATTGAATGGCTTAGAGAACGAGTCACTTAATAGGTTTTCAGAGATGCACGAGAGTGGTGTGGTGCCTAACGAAATAAGCTTTATTGCAGTTCTTGGGGCTTGTAGACACATGGGTTTGGTAGATGATGGACGTAAATATTTTAATTCCATGATTAATGAGCATAGGATAGAACCTAATGTTAAGCATTATGGATGCATGGTTGATCTTCTAGGACGTGCAGGTATGTTGAAAGAGGCAGAGGACCTCATTAAGGAAATGCCTATGCCTCCAGATGTTTCAACTTGGGGTGCGTTGCTTGGGGCTTGCAAGAAATATGGGGACAATGAAATGGGAGAGAGGGTGGGAAGAAGGCTTATCGAACTTCAGCCTGATCATGAAGGGTTTCATGTATTATTATCCAATATATATGCTTCAAAAGGTAACTGGAATGATGTTATTGAGCTTAGGGGGGTAATGATGCAACAAGGGGTGGTCAAGACCCCTGGTTGTAGCATGATTGAAGCAAGTGGAACAGTTCATGAGTTTCTTGCTGGAGATAAATCACATCCCCAGATTAAAGCAATTGAGCATATGCTAGATGAAATAGCCTATAAACTAAGGATGGACGGATATGCACCCAACACATATGAGGTACACCTCGACATTGATGAAGAAGAGAAGGAAACCAACTTGTTTAGGCATAGTGAGAAAATCGCAATTGCATTTGGGCTTATCACAATTAATCCTCCAGCCCCTATAAGGATAATGAAGAACTTGCGCATATGTAATGATTGTCATACTGTAGCAAAGTTAATATCTCGAGCTTTTGATCGTGAAATTGTTGTCAGAGATAGGCACCGATTTCACCACTTCAAGCAGGGTTCCTGCTCGTGCATGGATTACTGGTAGTAAAAATTTGTAATATGTTGCAGAATGAGGAAACTGCTGTCATATTTCCCCAGGTATGACAGCAAGAATGCATTTCATTTTATCAAAGGCTTGCTGGCCTACAGGGGCAATGCTTTTGAGGAGAAAAAAGCCTCAGGCTGGTGACAACCTCACTGTCTAATGTGAAGGAAACCAAATTTGATGATTGGTTCCTGACTCAATTCTGAGGACTAGTTCCAATCGTAGAGTTACGTGGTAGAAAATCTCTGCAGAATTGATTGATATTAAGAAGTATCATTGACACAGTCTGACCAAAATAGAATTCTTGTTCTGTGACATGTAGAGTCTATATTGCTGTGTTCTACTGACTATAAAGGGTGGGTGCAAAGTCTAATGTTTGCATCTAGAGATATCGTTGGAAAATAACTCACGTACTACAGTTTGGATGGAAATGAGATTGTTCAGATGACTCAGAGCAGATAATGCTGTCATCATTCGTGTATGAACTAAAATGGTTTGTTAATCTGTACAATCCGAAACATACATTTTTAGGATCATGTTTCCTTGGGAAGTTTAATCACAGCAGTTAATGCAAACAGAAGGCATGTATGAGATAGCTTTTATGCAGAAATGTTGAGATAGGATATCTGATTCCTCAAAGCAGCTTCTGCCTAACTGTTCTGTTGTTATACGAGGATGACTCTGCCAAGGTGACTCACGCCTCTTCATGTAGGCTAGCCGACAGATTGGAAACATTGAATTCTTGCTTTGCTGTTCTTCATGACCACAGGTGCTCCCTAGTGTCTAGGAGGAAATTCTTCCATCCATTAGTGGTCATTCTCTGATATGCAATAATATGGCAGCGATACTATAGACATTTAAAGGGATACGCCATGCATCCTAATGCTTTACATATTAGGATGTGTCACAATAAATGAAAATTCATGTTGTATGTACCATTTGGTTTCAAATCCCATCCAGGTTATAGGGCATCTTTATATGATTAACTAAAGACCTGATTTCAATGGCTGGACCGTACAAGGTTCTTTTGATAAAATATCAATCAAATGATATAGTGATGCTTGGTGGATCGACTCAACTTTATAATATGTTTAATTTAACTATTAATAAATTTTGACAGAGTGCTAAACATCAATATGTTTACATATTTTAATAGTTGTTTCATTTATTTGCATTTCTTTTCTTAATTATATAGGGTACACTAGGATATAGTAGTTCTTTGACATTAAGTTCGGTCTTCCAACATCAACATGAGGTAGGTAGACAAGCAATTCAAATGCTTAAGAAAGTTGCAAATGGTCAAATAAATTTTTGTTTATTGACTCAATCTAGGATAGCAAAAGAAAGATAACCTCTATGCAATTATATTAAAGCACTTCATGCTCATAGCTCTCTTTTTAGACATAAATCAAGAGTATAATGGATGTAAAAAGGTGATAGAAACTTTTTGTTTTCTTTCTTTAAGCCTATTTTAGCTAGAAGGAACTCTAATAAAATTATTAACCTCATCAATAAGAATGTAGAAAAGGTATGAGACAAAAAAGGGCCAACAAAAATGGGTCTCAAGTACTTTCAAAGGACCATAAAGCCATTACCAGATTGTCACTTCTCAATTCAGGTGCTAAAGTCGTTTATCTCTAAGTTTATATCTACAGAACAATCACAAGAGCTTATTAGACCAATTGGCTCTTAAGAAATAGAAGCAACTCTATTTAGTTTTAGTTTGAACAAAGCCCCAAGTCTCAATGGTTCAAACACTTTCTTCTTTAAAGAATCTTGTAACCTAATAAAGCCTCTTTGCAAAGCTATTTTGGGACTCTTCAACTTAAGAAAACTATTTAAGGAACTCAACAAAACTCATATACGCCTTATTCCCAATAAGCCACCATCCCAACTCACCCAAAGATTTCAGTTCAATTGCATATTGCGATACTCTATATAAAATAATTTCCAAGATCATTGCTATCAGGTTGAATGCTATCCTAGATTCACCAATCTGTAAATCATATGATGCTTACATAAGGGAAAGAAATATGGGTGACAATATCTTATTGGCTACCTAGCTTTTCATGGGATATAAAAAAAAAAGGGTTAACCAGAAGCACTGCAACGTATCGTAACAATTTCTTTTAGTGTGATGGTGAATAGGGAGCTAATTTAGGACTTGAAAGTGAAGAGAAGTCAAACAAGGAGATCTTTTATCCCTCAGATCTGTTCTCCATATGTGTTGAAGTGCTGGTCAAGCTCATTGACCAAGCGCGTTCTTAATATTTTATAGGTTTTGAACACAGTAAAAAAATGAGCTCTTATTTTTACTATTTTTGGACTCTTATAAAGAATAAAAAGAATTAAAATATGGACGTTTTTGTTATTATTTATAAGATTAAGAGTGGGGCCTATTTTACTTCATTTTATTTTTTATGAGAGTAAAAATGAACCCTATTTTATTTCATTTTATTTTTTATGAGAGTAAAAAATAGGCCCTATTTTTACTGTTTATGAGGATAGACCCTAGGCAGGTGCTCAAATTGCCTTTACCTATGGCCGGCCCTGATTGACCATAACATTAGAATGGATCAGACCTTTAAATTTCAAAATAAATATGACAAACAAAGAATCTTTAACCTCTCTTTTGCTAATGATTTACTCTTATTTAGCAAAGTAGATGCTAACTTAATCAGGTTGCTAATGAACTCTCTGCAGACTTTCAGCAAGCTATCAAACCTCATCAATAATGGAGAAAAAAGCTATATGCTTGTCCCTACTAGAGTAAATTCTCAAGATCAGTGGCTTTTCACTATGGTTGGTTTGAACCTAGGAAAACTTCCATTCAGGTACGTAGGACTCCTGATAACAACTAAAAGACCATCATATGAGACTATAAATCCTTGTTTGATATGTTTTGTAGAAGAATTAGTCATGAGACCAACAAGAGCTTGTCTTATACAGAGAGGATGCAACTCATACAATCCATTCTAGACAACCTCCATATTTATTGGATCTCACACTGGGCTCTTCTTAAAAACATCACACAAACTTTGGAGAAATTAATGGGGTATTTTCTATGAAATACGCAAACTTGCAAGAAACTATATTCAAAAGTCAAATGGACAGACATTGGAATGCCAAAAGAAGAGTGAGGGCCATTTGGCCTATATAAAACATTAACAAAGTATTACTAGCTAAAAGGATATGGAGTTTCCTATTAGATAAGAAGACACTATAGATTTAGTAGGTTTATTCTTCTTATTTTAATAGTCAAAGCTTTTGGAAAATCAAACGAAGGTTGGACTCTTCTTAGATTATGCTACAAACACTTAAGCTGAGGAGGAAGCTTTATAGGGAGCTAAAGTGCATCATAGGGAATGAAAAAAAGCACATGACTTTGGTTTGACAACTAGATGGAATTGGCCGCTATACTTGACTCCTGAAACTTATGGATTAAGGCATGCTTAATCCCAAAGCCAAGACTAGTGAGCTTATAAGTGTAAATGAGTGGCATACTAAACACAGAAGATTGTCTATTATCTAAGACAATTTGTCAAGATAGAGTATGAGTCAACATAGAAACAACAAATGGCTGAGACACGCTTTTGGACTTCTTACTAATCAATCTTACTACAAAATATTTAGGAACTCAACTACTAGAATCAAATGGAAAAGCTAGTTTGAAGTAAGCAAATTCCTCCTAAACTATCCTTCATCATGTGGCTCATTATCAAGAATAGACTATCTACTCTTAACAGAATTGGAGGATCTTTTAGCCTGAATCTATTATTCAAACTCTACAACAATGAGATTCAATCAAGAGATCATCTATTCTTCAAATGTAACTACCCTAAAGGATTATGATTTAGAATTCAAGAATTATGCAATCTCTGTTTGCAATAATGACGATTGAGAATAGATAGTAATTTGGGCCTCTCAAAGAACTCCTAAAAAAAGAAAATCACACAATATTTGAGACAACAATAAGCCAAGAAGTATATGCTATCTGGAAAGAAAGAAATGAATGAATTTCCAACAAAAATTGTATAGACAAGATCCGGTTTTATCAAAGTACAATCGATCGGGTATGAAAAATCATCCTGACAAACATAAATATTAGTCAAGCATCAACAAGCATATCAAAGAAATTAAAATTTTGATGACACCAGTAAGATTCTGCACCAATTTCAAATGCTACATTAACAGAAAAGATGTCACTACTCCAGAATTACAGGTCTCTAGGTTTCAAAGGAAGAAAATGTTGCCTCCAAGTGAATGATTAGCCTCCAAACTTTTGGTATAAACTTCCAAATTCTTAGCTGAAGAAGAAGAAAAATTCCAAGCACAACATCAAACCAAGTTGTAGCAGCTGTTACAAAGTTCTGTACTATTCTACAATTCCTAATATGCTTTTGTCGTTTGAGTTAATTTGAAAAGGCTTCCGGTTTCACCTGTCTAGGATGAGGAATTACTGGCATGTCAAAGATGGAGAAGAACTTATCGAATTACTCCAACTGTCTGTCTAGGACGAGGAACTTCTGGTATAATTGCCCCTTGGAAAACAAGAGCTTGTTTGATCAGATATATACCTAATAGCTTTATGACTTAATATAATGACTTAAGCCATGTAACTCTTTTTAAAGATTATTTACTATATTTCTTTTAATTTTTTTTCAAAAAAGGTGCAGCTTAAGAAACAACAGAAGAACAAGGCTCAGGACTGCGCTAAAGCTAAAATGGACATCAAAAGTCCTGAAAATGATACTTCTTGATCTTGAATATGGAGACACTTCAACTCATCCAAACCTTTAATTGGATAGAGGAATCACTTTTATGTAATATGTAAAAGGGAAAGAAGCTGCAAAATCCAGAGGAAAAAGAAAAAGAGATGTACACAAGTTCTTTGATTCTAACAAATCAAAGCAGAAAAATTTCTAACTTGAGGAAGCTATCTGCAGACGAAAATACGGTTAGTGGTTATAAAAATCCCCACTGTAACTGCAAGAAAATCATTGCTGTTATTCATCTGTAAGAATGGTTAAGCAGATGCACATGTGACATCTTTCTTGATGCTTATTGGTAGGGCTTTCTGAATTTCCGAGTGTTAGTCGTACTTGTGTAAATTGTAGTTTCTCTTCTTTCCAGTTCGAATAAAATCACACTCTCGAGAAAGAATTGCCTTTCATAGCATATCAAAGTCCAAGTAGAACTCACAAACAATGCCCCCTTTAGCAGTTGTTAATCTGTTTACGAGGGTTCAGGCAAGAAATGGCTCTTCTTTGTAGTTTAACTAAATGGCCTTCTCAAGAAAGAATTGACCTTTCTAGAAAGTCTATTCTTGTCATGTTGCTAGTTGAACACGATATAAAGCAAGCAATTCAATTTCTGGGAAGTCTGAAATTCATTATCTCAGCTTCCTCAACTTAGACTCAAGTTTCATTCTCTAGATCATGCATTAAGCAATCTATGTTGGGTGCATAACCTGCTTCCTTCACATGCTGAATCAGCAATTTCAGAGTTCCATCAGCCAAATCCATATGACGACCTTCCTTAATTCCAACAACAAAACTATAAACCTGGTTCCTTACTTCAATCCAACTCTTCCCAACCTCTTTTTTGCATCCTACTCCACGAATCAATTTTCTCATTCTTGCTGATTCTCCCCACTTACCTTCGGCTGCATAAATATTTGATAACACCACATAAGGTTCTACAAGGTTTGGAGTTAAGGTCAATACTCTTTGAGCTGCCAATTTTCCCAAATCTGTAAGTCCGTGTGCTTTGCAAGCACCAAGAAGTGCACTCCAAACTGACTCACTTGGTTTAAATGGCATATTTAGTATTAAGTGATAGGCCTCTTCGACTCTCCCAGCTCTCCCAAGCAAATCAGCAACACACCCATAAACCTCCTGATTGGGTTTAACGTCATATTCACTGATTGAACTGAAGTATCTCAACCCTTGGTCTACCAGTCCAGCATGACTACAAGCACTCAGCACTGCCATAAATACTATCTGATCAGGTACGAAACCTGACCGAACCATCTCATCAAACAATTCAACAGCCTCTTTTCCAAAACCATGAGCTCCATATCCAAGCATCATAGAAGTCCAAGAGACTAAATTTCTGTAAGAAAGTTCACTGAACATTTTGTGTGATTCAGTTATGTCACCACACTTTGCATACATATCAATCAAGGAATTGGCCAATGCCACATTGGCAGCAAGACCTCTGCGGAAAACTGCCCCATGCACCTGTTGTCCACAATTCAGAGCCGCTAGATTCGCACAAGCTGCTATGACACTTGTAAATGTGAAGCAATTCGGGGTGAAACCTTTCAATTCCATTACTGAAAATATGGAGAGTGCCTTCCCAGGATCCAGTTTCTCATATCCTGCTATCACAGTATTCCATGTAATCAAGTCCTTTTCACTCATCTCATGGAAGAGCCGATTGGCCTCAGGTAAACAGCCACATCTAAAATACAAGTCTAGCATAGAATTCATTGCAGGAAGATTGGATTCAAACCCATGTTTTATTATCGCTGTACGTATTTGTTGGCCATAATTCAGAGAACCAATTGAAGCACAAGCTCTAACAGCGATTGAAAAACTGAAAGGGTTCGATTCCGCATCCTCCTGCATGCCATCGGATATAAAAAAATCATGTATTGACTTATCAAAAGTAAATAGAAAATAAAACTTGAGATGTACTTAAAAGTTTATGAATCCCAAGGCTTTTTCATCGACTTACCAGTAACATTTGTCTGAAAGTTTGAACTGCTTGATGGCCCTGATCTCTATGAGTGTAACCAGCAATCAAAGTGGTCCATGACACAGCATTTTTGTCTTGAATACCAATAAAAACCTTGCATGCATCGTTCATGCTTATACAACAAGTGGCATACATATCCATGAGTGCATTTTCAACGTAAATATACCCTCCCAACCCATGCTTCATAGCCAACCCATGAACCACAACTCCGAAAGAGAGGTCCTCCAAGCCTTTGCAAGCCTTCAACACACTTGATATCGTATAAGCATTTGGGTCAATCCCATTATTCACCATATCACGGAACGTACAGAATGCTCTCAAGTACTCGTTGCAAGATGTGTAGCCTACAATCATGGCCATCCATGCAACCACGTCTCTTTCTGGCATTTCATCGAACAGTTTGCGTGCTTCAACCATCAGGCCTTGCTCAAAATATGACCTTAGAAGGTTCGTGGCTAAAACGGTAGCCCCTTTTGCAGTAAAGGATGTGGGCGACTGCGAAGGAGCATTTTGGGACCAGCGTAGAAAGTTTCTGACAACAGGTGGAAATGGATTGAATTGATTAGCGGAAAGCAGTCTTTTTGCACTCATTTCGTGTGCACAAGTACATGACTCTCTCCGACTCCGTTGCTCAGTTTATGGGTTTGGATTAGCATGCACACTTTAATACTTTGTATCCAATAATGCATTTTCCTTTGCAGTCTTCCCTGGCAGAAACTAGCACTAGCTCGAGCTTAATCCCCTCCGAGAACATCAAAAAGAAAGACAGAAGTAAGGGGGAGTTTGGTTTGCATCTTTTTTTTTTTTAATTGTTTCCTATTTCTCTTAGCATTTTAGTATACTTTTTTTAAAAATTTAATTGAAATCTGTAAAAAATTAAAAATATTTTTTTGAATTTTATTAACCTATTTCATTATATTATTAGATGTTAATATTAGTTTTTATTTTAATTAATTAAATTAATTAATTTTATAATTATTAAAAACAAACATGTATAAATATTTAATGTAATTAAAAAAGTTTATAAATCAATTTTATATGATAAGAGTCTAATATAAAATAATTAAATTACATTAACTATTATAAGTAAATAATTAAATAAATCACATTTGAGTGTTTGAAATTATTAAAATTATATTTTTAAAGAGATTGGTAAACTAATATAGGTTAATAGTCAACCAATATAGTGGTGTGGTCAAGATCAACTAATGTTTCTCTAAGTAACACATCAATTGATCAATATGGTTGAGTGATCGACCAATATCTCGATAGCTGATCAATATGTGCATATTAGTCAATTAATATTTTATATTAGTTGACTAGTGCTCTACAACTAGCCATTGTAACGGCTAGTAGAGGTTTCAGAACCTTATAAGTAACATTTTCTCATTGGTTCTTATCAGAAAAACATTTGGGCATCTTATACATATATTTCTAAGTGTATCAAGTATTTGAGTATCATTCTCTCATATTTGTATGAACTAGTCTCTTTGAAATTATCAAAGTGATAATGTGAAATATTTTTTAGTTGTCAACCTTTGATGCAAATTTATATATTGTCCTGTGGAATGTTTCAAATGATATTGATGTTCCTCTTTACTGTGAAAGAATATTGTAAAATAGTTCTTCTTTATTGAGAAAAGATTGTACAAAAATTATTTTTGTGAATTTCAAGAAGAGTCTTGAGGCTACATTGACATAAGATACTATAAATCAATTTGCATTTCTCTTCTCTTACTCTTTTTACATTATTTATTAAGTGTGTCATTAAAATTTGTCATTTTATCTCATATTTTTATCTTTTATAAATTGTGCTTATTAACACTCTAAATTAGAAAATATTTTATTAAAATTTATCAACACCACCCAATTCACCACCTCTTGGACGCCATTAAGAATTAGCAAACATAATTTTCTATTTCTTCTAGTCTTATATCTAAAACTGTCCACAATTATATTCCAAGAAGTATTATTTGTCGTTGAAACTATACATTCATTCTCCTTATCTAGTTGAGCTCATTTTTAAGCTTTGTATTTTGCTCAATTAGTTCCTCTTTTGACATTATTTCATCTTCCATCTGTTGAAGTGCTTTCTCTAAACGAATTCCTATTCTCTTTAAAGTCTTTTATTTCAGATAAACCTACTTTAAAGTATCAATCATCTTATAAAATGAATCCTTTTCCACTTTCAATTCTTCACGTTCTTCAAATACTAGCTGCAATAAAGATTCAAGTTTCTCTTTCTTAAACTGGCTGGTATTGAGCTTATTCTTTAAAGATACTACTTTAAGGTCGTTAAATGTAGTCTTGATTTTTTTGTGTGTGTGATTTGTAGCTCTCCAACAACTTCACCATTTTACCATTTTTATCCTTCAAAGTTTCTTGGTTTTGTTTTAAAGCATAGCTCATCCATAAAGCTTCTTATGTGAACATGAGATTATAACTCAATTATGAAGGGGAAGTTATGAATGCATTTTGATAAATTAAAGATAAATTTCATATATCTAGCTTTGGTCAATAATAAGGAAGGTCTATTTACTTGTGAAGAAAAAATAAAAACAATCAAATGAAATTCTTTAAGGACCAAAAGATACTTATGCTATAAAATAAAATGTGAAACACCTACAAAGAGAATCTTACCAAGGCATACGCTAATAACAATCTAGACTAACACTGAATACAAATTGAATATGGAGTTAAGGAAAAATAAAAGCACTACAACCATCAGTGAGAAACACGAGAATGGAGAAACCACTGTACCTTATGATCCAACATCTATTTAAGCTTAAAAAGAATACAAAGTGGTTCGTTTAATTTTTTATAGTAAAAAGCTTACTTTGATACCCCTACACTTTTCTCTTTGAGACTATTATTCTTGTTATCGGCTCCTTCATCATGTTCAATATTACGTCATTGTACATCTTTTTCAAGGCTATTAATTTTCTATTTCCATTAAAAAGATCAAAATAAACCAAAACGAAACAAAAGAAATATGTTGAACTAAATATACGAAATAATCATAATCAACAGTCAATTAAGTAAGAAGCATTATAAGAGAAAGTTGGTTAGGAGAAAAGAGACTGAAAGCAATGGGATATGAAGGTAATTTTAATTTGGAATCAGGCTGAGAATGTTAGGAAAAGTTTACAAGAGATAGAAATAGGGGAAAGAAGGAACATAGAGGATAAAAAACAAACCTGGAAGCGTTGATGGAGGGGTTGAAGAGGGTGAAGGAATGTAAACAAAGACTGAAGAAAGAAAGAAAGAGATCCAAAAAGGATAAATGAAAAAAAGACGTTGTATAAAAAATATAGTGATGGTCGTTTTGAGAACTAGTTGCGAGAACTAGCAATAACACAAATTTCATATTTTCATATAAGCGTTTTGATTTTTTTTCTGATAACAAGAAATTATATTTATATAAAACTAAATATGTGTCAATGACAACTATAACAAAAAAAGGTGAAGAAAAAGAAACAAAAATCTCCTAAATTTTTATGTGCTTACTTTCAATATTTGTATCCACATTGAAATAGATTGAGAAAGTGATCATAAGATTAAAATAAACAAACTTGTACTGGCAAATACAAAATAAGAGAGTTCTAAATTAATTAAATTGAAGATTTTAAAATAAGGATTTTACAAATATCTCAAGATATAACAAATCATTGTAACTTTTCTCTATATCTTATTTTGATTATTTCTATAAACTAGGAACTCAATTTTAATAATAAAAAGGGATTTTTTAAAATTTTAAAGAAAACCTCTTAATCTTTAAATAAAGTTTGAAAAACTTTTGAAATTGTTTTGGATTTAAAATTTTGTCAATTAGAAGCATTTTATGTTTGAAAAGACTTAAAAGTTGACATTTTCAAATTATTTTTTAATTGTGTTTAGTTAGCATAAGAGGGTCAGCTAACTGGAAATAGGAACAAAATGATAGATATGAGTGTTTTTCAACTAACTAGTTTAAGGGTTAAAACAATCTATGCAATGGTAAATTTAAAAAAAATATTTGAGAAAATTTTTAGAAACTATTTGTTGTAATAGTTAATTTGTATGTTTGAATTAGTTTTAGATATAAATATATCATAATTAAGTTATGAGAAAAATCTTTGGTATATTAGAGAGTTGTTAAGAGACTGGAGAGATTAAAAGGTGCATTGAACAAGATATGCATTGTGAGAATTCCTCTAAACATTAAACAAGAGTTATAACGAGTTCTTCTTCAATCGTAAGAAAGTAAGATAATTGTAAAAGTTCCTCTTCACTCGTAATAGAGAAGATCATATATAGAGGGTTTCTTTTTATCTATTGAAAAAACAATAGCAAATTCACATGTGAACTGTAAAAAGTGGACATAAATCAAGAGTTATTTGGCAAATTATTGTAAATTTGTTTTATATTTCTTTTCTCACTCTATTTTATCATTATTGAGTTTATTTTGTAACTATTTTATATGAAATTGTCATAACTTTTTATTAGAATAGACAATTCATCAATTAATTTTTAAATAAGCTAAAAAGTGTACACATAATTCTTCTCCTTATTACTAGGACAAATAATATATTTAATAAATCATCAAAATTCATAACGACAATGTTACTCTGCCTTCTCTCTATAACATATTACTTTGCCTTCTCTCTAAAACATATTACTCTGCCTTCTCTCCACAATATGCCACTTTCTTTTCAACATTGTTCTAACCATTTCTAAGCTTTCCATCCTACCTACTACACCCTCTACCTTCTCTTTATGCTCTGTCCCTCCTTCTCCAGAATCTATCTTTGTTTTCGATTTCTCTTCCGGCTTTTGCTCTTTGGATCATTGTCCTGTGTTCTCTTTCCAAAAGGGCACTTTGGGCATCCTTTTCTTCTCGCTAACCTACACATAACCCCACCCTGCAGCCAACTTCCCTACCCCATCCTGCATAAACAGACCAAATGCCAATTACCACCACCCCTCAAACTCCACCAGATAGCACTCCTTGGAATAAAAGCTGGAAACAGGTGGTGGGGGAGCCCTTAAGCCTCAATCTTCATTATAGTCCTCCAAAAGAAATTGAAGGTAGACCAATGGTTACTTCAAATCTTGAGACACTGAAGCTAGGGGCTAGGATTTGGGAATCTACTCTGGTAGGACTCTTCATGGAATAAAGACCTCCTTTTTCTGTCATCCAAAGGTGGGATGTTAACTAGTGGAAGTCCAAAGGACTAACAAATGTTCTACTTTTTTAGGATAACCTTGTTTTGTTTTCCTTTTCTTCCTAAGCTGCTGCTGATAAGATAGTGGAAGAGGGCCCTTAGCATGTTACTCAGCTCCTATTATTCCTACAATATGGCAATCATGTATCAAACTAGAAAATGTCAAAGTACACAATTTTCTAATTTAGATTAACTTACCTAGTATACCTTTAGAGTATTAGACCACTCAGGGTCTTAGTTTGCTGGTTAGTTATATTGGCAGACCACTTTGTATTGATGAAAACACTAACAAAAGAAAAAGGATTAGTTATTCATGGATTTGTGTCAGTATGGATAGAACTAAGGAGCTCCCTGATTATATTCCAATTATGAGACTTGGTATTGATATTTCTTTACAAGAGGATATGATGAAATTTTCCTATAATTGGAAACCTTCCTTCATGCCGCAAAGGAAAATTTGAAAACTGATAGGAAAAGTGTTTGCTAGAGGAAATTATGCTGAATTAATGGGTTTAGAGACTAATACAATCAATCCTAAAGACCCCCTACCTAGGCAAGAGGATGAGGTTACTGAAATTGCCGATAAGGACAATCCATCCGCTAACTCAAGTGGAAGGGAAAGGACAATCCAAGTGACACCTGTTATTAATAAGCCAACAACAGTTCTTTTGCTAGTTTATGAGAAAAAAATTTAATCTCTTGGTAAAGAATAAGCCACATCCTATTCAATTAATTTCTCAATCAACCCTCTAGACTTGGAGAATGGAGATACTAAGCTAGATGATTTTCAAAATGTGAAAGAACTCAGATAAGCGAAAGAAAGGTGCAAAAGGTAAAAATATCTTGATATAACAATCTTAGTGTGGAATGTTCGTGGTATCAATAGCCCAGAAAAGTTGAATGCTTTGAGGGATTTTGTGGGGAGGATTAAGCCCCTAATCATATTTTTATTTGAAACAAAAATAATATATCAGAATATGAATAAAGTGAACATTTTTGGTCCTTATTGGAAATTTCTCTCCAATCATCATCACCATCACTATGGCAAAATTATAATTGGCTATAATGAGAATTTTGTCAAAGTGGAGGAGAAGCTTTCTAATGAGAAGTTAATGCATCTAAAAATACACATCATTTTAAACGGGTTACAGTCTACTCCTCCTTTGTTTATGGTTTTAATACAGGTTTCTAAAGAAGTAGTCTATGGTCTTGCTTAAGAAACATTTAAGATACTTTTTCAGGTCCCTGGATCATATGTGGAGACATTAATTATATTATCTATATATCAGAAGTAGAGGGCAATTGCAATATGAGGAAATACAATGAAGATCTCAAGCTTTGTGTAGAACATTGGGGGGTAACAGATCTTAAACAAGAAGGTTACACCTTTACTTGGAGCAACAAACAAAACAATGCACGGTTTACATAAAAAAACTGGACAGAGCATTAGTGAATGGTGATTGGTTCTCACAATTCACCAATAGCAAAGCTACCTTTATGGATTCTCTTTTTTTAGATAACACTCCCATTTTGATTGATGTTATTTTTTAGAGAACCACTAATCATCATCCTTTTAGGTTTAATAAATACCTTGTCAAAGTGAAAGGTTTTAATGATGCAATAGTGAAGGGTTTGCCTACTTAAGTCTCTGGCTCTAAATAATACATTTGTTGACAAAAGCTCAAAGTTATTAAAGTAGAGTTGAAGAAACTGAAAGCCTCTTATTCTCTTAACCAAAGATGTGAGTTTTGTACCGTACTGACCTAAAAATAGTATGAAATATTGGCATTCGGTGCCAACCATTGGCACCAGACAAAAACTGGTAATACCGACTAAATACTAATTGGTATTGTAAAGTTTAAAATCTTCAGGGACTTATTTGCAAAAAAAAAACCTTAATAAAATAAAGCCATCCACGCAGACGTTCTCATTTTGCTCTCCCTCTCTTCTCAACCCAACCCCATCTCCAGCTTCATCTCTGCTCTCTTTAGATCCAAAGTTGACCCTTTTTCTTTTTCAATTTGTTCTTCAATCTATACTAATTTTAGAGTGTAATGGTACAAATCATAGGTCTATTGAGAGTGATTGAAAAGTCGGTATTGCCATTAAAAAGTGTAAGTGGGGACGCGAAGCAGATAACAGTTAATGGCAAGGAAGGGTTGGTGAAGTTTCTAAGATTGCATTTTGGGCATTCAGATTTCAGAGGCAAGCAATTGGATGCTATTCAAGCTGTTTTATGTTGTTGGTTTTTTTTTTCCTAATCTTCATCTCTATCTTTGATTCTGTTTCGTGTCAATAAATTAATTTTGGAATTTTTATTGTTGTCGAATGTGTGTTTTCAGGGAGAGATTGTTTATGTCTAATGCTAATAGAAGGAGGAAAATCCATATGTTATCAGATTTTTGCACTTGCTAGATCTGGAAGTATCGTGCTTGTTATTTCTCCCATAATTGGTCATCCCTAATGATTCTTTATCCTTCCACATTTTGATTTTTTTTATTTTAAGTTCTTGTTCTTAAAGTTGTAATTAAGGACATTGTTCTAACTACGTTATCTTGTTCTTCTTCTTCTTCAAATGGTTATCTACAATTATTTTATCAGCCTCAATGGTGAGTACCTTGCAAAGTTCCTTCCTTTAACATCAGTTTTTGGTTTATTTCATAGGTAGCAAAATGAGATTGTTGGGAAACCGAGGTGGGATCCGATCTCGATCGCAACGAAATAATTAGGAAACTTTTTCGTAAACTTTGATTTCCCAAAATCCAAGATCTCTTTAATCTATAAAATGATTAACACAAATCATAATAACGCTAAAACTAAATTCGTACCTTATTATGAAGCTTGATCCTTATCTTGTCGTATTCTTTGAATCATTTCATTTCAAAAACTGATTTGTCTTAACTACCATAGCCGCACAAATGTCCGACTTCTAACGGTATCCACAGAATGGGTTGAGAGTGTTGGAAAAATTATAAAACATGCATCATACATGCATGGATGCAGCGGAAGCAACCGAATCAAATTCCGACACCAAAATCAATTCCAGAAGCCGGAATCTCAAGCATGCATAAACATATAATCATAAGAACATGAAAACTAGGTTTTATACCTTGTTTAATCTCCTCCTCT
>JAOQMM010000007.1:10615161-10632477 GCA_027563515.1 Erythroxylum platyclados
AATAGAGAGAGGCTACTGTGCCACGCAAATTTTGGCGTGGCACTGTAGCATCTCTCCAAAATGAAGGAAAAATTGTCGTTGGATTGGAGTTGATTTCTCCTCCATTTTGGAGATGGGTTGGAGATGTTCTAAGAGGGTAATCATGCAAACTATCCTACAAAATGTAAATGAGCAATTTATATGTTGGGATCTAGTGTAGGATTAACAGAAATGAAATCTTGAGTTAAGCTTTTAGTTGGAATTAGGTAGACCCATTTTGCAATATTTTCTTACTAGCTAGCGCATTTTTCAAGCGAAAAACCAGACCTATCATACGAGGATCAACGGCTAAATAGAGCAGAAGAAGATGCGAGCAACCAAATTGAAGCTTCCTTACCTTTGGATACCCATATTAGCAAAGGAGCGAACGTTGCACCCAACAAAATCTCCGGATGTCCCAATCCCTAATTGGGTATGTTCTAGAGCCTTCGACTGTCGGTTTGTGGATTTTTACTCATTTGATAAAACGACATCGAATAGGGATGACTAAACGATGACATTTTCTTGTATCAATTTGGATCAGTGGGAGTTGGTTATCCACTCTCCAGAAGTTCTTCTAATGGTTTCTTTTGGACACCATTTTGTATTTCTACCCTTCTATTAATAATATTTTTAATTTTTCCTAAAAAATCACAATATATTTAATTTAAAAAATATAAAATATCAAAGAGAAATCTCACAGTTAGGATTTTAGTGAAGAAAATTCAATATCCATGAGTTAGATTGTGGTTAAGTTATACATAGGTGTAAAGCTTCATCAGGGGACTAGATCTTCAAGACCTCAGTCTGTAAGAACTTGGCTAGCTGTTCAGATGAAAGTAAAATTGACTATTGTACAGTTGTATATGAATGTAGCTATGCATATGTACACTTTTGGGGTTGAAAATCCACCTATATCCTAAACTTGCAGCTATACAATCCTCAAAGATGATGCTTGTCAACAGGTCGATACTGTTCTAAATAAGAATCTGAGACCTTGCAGCACCTCGAGAGCACTTTTTCCGCCCACTCTTGTTAAGGGCGCACACACAGATCTCAAGAAGCTCGTAGTCCTCCTCCCAGAACAACAAGGATGCCATTTCTGGATTTTCCAACAGAGTTTTAGATGTGAGAAACCCAGCAATTGTCCATGTTTGATAAAGCCTGGATTGCTTTCCAATGAATTTCCCTGTTCGAGTGTCGTAATACTCTGGCCATCGTTCTGCTGCTAGCCTCTTCTCAGCCAAAGCAACTGCTTTCTGGGCCAGTGCTAATCTGCCCATCTTGAGGCACGCCAATGTGAACTGGAAGTAATATATAATGTAGAAATTAGAAGCAAAAGATCAATTCTATAAAGGCAAAAGTACATTCAAGGCACATCAACAAATATTACTCTTTGTAATTTGGTACTTCATAGTTAGAACAACAAATACCACCTAGAATGTAATTTAGAAAAATGTAAAATTAACTTAACACTGCCAATAACATCTAGTGCGAACTGTGAACATTATCACAATATACAGACAGGAATACGAAACTAGCATACCTGCCACAGAAGTGTCGGCCAAGATCCGCCATTATGATAGGACCAAGGGCTGCAAATATTATCAAGAACAGTTATCTCAGAGTTAACAATTGTTGAATCAAACATATGCACATGAAAATAACAAGAGGAAAAATAAGGAGAGACAAAAGTTACGTGTTCTTTGGGTCACTGCCAGTTATTATACGCCAATCCTCGGATTCCAAAGCAGGATAACAAATTTTAAGAGGCATGTGCCCCATAAGATCATCCCATTTGGCTTCAAACAGATTCAAAATAGCTTCATTCTGTTTTGGTGTACCCAACGATGAAATAACAGACCAAAGATTACCAAGTGTGAAAAACCTGAAATCCATGTGAGCAGGTTGTAGATTGCCAATCAAGTACCCGCCTTCCTCAGGTATCCAGTCCATGAGCCACAGGGGAATTTGTTCAGGATAGATATTGAACTTGTTGGTGGCATCCATGGAGTATTCTTCAGTTTTGTACCTGTATATCTCATTAATCTTTTTCATATCCACCCAGTAATATTCTCTAATGTGGAATGATAGTGCACTGAGTCTATTGTTGATGGCCCTCACTAGATTCTTGGATCCTTCATTAACGGCTAGCATCTCCCGAGAGCATCGTAAAGCTGAGTAAAACAAGGCCTGCAGAAACAGAGATTTCGCAAAAGAATTCAATACTACTGTGAAGATGATAACTTTTGGAAATATGATGGTACGTGGAGAATGCATAAAGGGCTGGGGAAGGATGATTGGGAGGAAGAAGGATTGTACGAACTCACAGGGAATCTCAAAAGAAAAGACATCAGAGTATTACCATTCATGCAAAAGTAAATTGGCATCCCAGATCAAGTAAAGAAGTTATGAACTCACTTGGATCTCAAGGGGGTGACCATGAATACCCATCCGTCTATCTATCATGCAGGAGCCATCCGTGACTAAGAGTGAAGGGAACATGTCGAACCCATCAGTTAAACACAAGTTTAAGATCAGTTTTATGCCTGTTTGCACATCCACTCTTTCTTGCAATGAGTAGTCACCAGTAATTTTTCCATATGCCCTCAACAAGATAATCCACCAGAGACCTATTAAATGAAATGAAGTTTAAGCATAACATTAATATGAAGAACATTTTTACAAGAGATCAAGTAAACTATCCTTAATTCAAAAGAACTACTACTACAATTAGTTTATAGGCACATATATGCCTAATCAAGGTGCGATTTACTAACCTGAATCTACTGGTGCCACACGACCAATAGCGGATTCACCAAAATCTGGATCTAAAACTTCTTCAAATTTATTACCATCGAGAGGAACAGTTCTGACCTTAAAACTAGCAGGCATTAATCCCTGCCCTGGACTGTAACAGTCCACTGTTTTCTCCCAACTCTGTTAAAAGCATGAATACCCAATATTCATTCACATGAAAACAATTGCTTTCAACATCTAAAGTAAGCAGCATCATATACTTGCTAGAAATTGGATTTCAAAAGGGACAAAGGCGGAATAAAGAACCATGTTCAATGATAGGAGGATCCCAACCAGCAAGATGAAAAGAACAACTAAAAATAGAAGAAGCAAAAGAAGATAGGAGGCATAGGAAAGACTTGCATGGCATAAACCTGAAGATATTCTATATAAACTTTTGCCTTAAAGGGCCAATTTGAAATAACTCTCCTACGGAGACCAGGATGCCATGGAGTTATACCAAGTTACAATGCCTCGTGTCATTATTATAAAACTTTAAGGCAAAAGTAAAATATTTCTCCATATCTAGTTATTGAAGCTTGCAATTATAAAGTGAACTTGCAATAATATAGTAACATGAAGAATACAACCAGCGATCTATAAATCTAGAAAATGTTCCGCAAAACTAGACAAACATAAACATGATAATAAATATATACAAGGAAATGAAACATGACCTGTAACTGTAAATTGTGAAGCAGGAAATTCCTCACAATTTCTCCTTCTCCTCTCAACAAGAATGCAAGAGCAGAAGGTACAAAGTCACGAATGAACACTTGATCATAATTCAAGGGCTGCTTATCTCCTGGATCATTTGCAGCAACAGTCCCCACTGGGCTCCCACAATACATAACAACAGCTTCATTCAGCAACCTCCATGCTTCCTTCTCAATGTCAGATTCCTCTCTCTTAGGAGTCACAAGCTCAGCTCTTTTCACACTCTCCGTCTTCTCCTTATTTGTAATTTCATTATTAATATCAACAGCAACTCCTATCTTAGATTCGTCACCTCCCGCAACATTCTCATCCTTATCAATCCTCTCAAGTACCAAAGGCTTGACACTGCTTCCACTCTGTACAAAGTTTTTCTCAAAGTTCTTTTCATTCGCTCTCGTATCCACTGAAGTTGAATACTGTTTCAACCTTGACGCAACGTGAGCAATAAAAGAACAACCTCTACTTGTAGTTTTTGTTATACAAAAACCATAAGAAGATCCTGATATAAACCTAGGCTGGCCCAAACAAACATTGGATATACAAAAAGATTTCTGGGCATCACAAGTTATGCTTCGAAACCCCAAGAAACGAAAAGGGTATGTTAAAAATTGCTTGTTACAATCAAAACTAAAGTGATTCCTTGATAAACTGCCAGTTAAAGTATGATGGTACTTGGCAGGCCCAAAAAGACTCGTGCTTTTTCTAGTTATCAGGAATCTGCAAGAGAGCTTCATGGAGGAACTGCCAAGAAAACTTATGGTATTCATAGAATCAAGCAGTGAAAAATTGTGTACGAGATGTAGACCAACACAACCGAGCAAAGTATCAAACTTCAATGAAGAACAAGAGAACGTTGGGCATACCTTTCAACTTACTACAGAATATATGTAAGATTGAATAATCAAATAATGAATTGGGATAACAATTTGCTACGGAAAATGGCGTCTGTGAATCAAGAGAAGAATTATTCAAATCGGAAAACGTGGCTTTTATATAGCCCGTGGAAATGGAGGAACTATCTCCTGCAGATGTAAGGAAAAAATACCGTGTCCAATAGTTTCAATCATATGCTTGCCATGCTACCCTTGAACAAAGTGACTTTTCGTTTTCTCCTCACATGAATGATGTTATTACTAAGGAATCCCTTTACACAAATTCATGAAAGCTTCTTTGATGGAATGCATTTGTCTGATATTGATCAGTAGAAAAACATTTCTTTCTAAACCATCCGTATTTATGTTCATCTAATATGTAAAAAGCATCTTCAACAATTAACAACTAAATATAGAGAAGTTCATAAGTATCCAGACCCCTCTACCTATATATGTTGTACCTAACTTAAGATTAAGCATTTTTTCTCCTAAATACAAGGGTTGCCAATTGTTTGATCCAACTTCTGATTTACCTAAATCTAAAATCTTAGAATCTTATTAGCATGTTAAATCTGATTTTATGTCAAATTTACTAAATTTGGAACACCTTGGTTGTAACCGCTTAGTTTGTGGTTGGTCTGGAATTGAGTCAACGCTTTTGCACGTGCATGACACGTGAACTTATGACACTTTTTCTTACACAAGTGCGGGTGACGCGTCCAACAGGTGGTTATCCACTTCTTTTCTTATCCAAATGTACCAGTATGCACCAGGGACGCTTTTCGCCACTAGAATTTTGCCACGTTTTAAACGGTTGAATTGGATTGCATCTTTTGGCTCAGCATTGCAATTTCCAACTACGTCATACCGTTTCTATTGGAAGTGAGTCCAAAGATTTTGATTTGTGACCAATAGTTTTATAAGTTCATCCACAAAGCTCTTTTCATTGCACGACAAATTGGGTGATGGAATACAAACCAAAAATCATACCAAGTAGCCCTTTGGAGGAGATTCTCTAAGAACTCACATGTAAACTTCATACGTAAAAGATGACACATGCCTTTTGTGATAGGGTTTATTATCATTAGTTGGATTGAACTTATCGTCTAAATTTACATTAACTTATTTAAAATATGTAATTAATAAATAATTTTATAATCTTAAAAATTTATTTAGTACACACTTAAAAAAATAACTACTACATTTGATCGTTATAAAAGGACAATCTATCAAAATTGTGAAGTATAATTTAGATGTGGATAAAGGAGAAGAGGGAAATGATATGCCATTCACATGTATCAAAAAAAAATAAAATCAAACTTACATGTAAGTATGAATTTTGTATTTGATTAAACTATAGAACAAAAAACGTTATTTAATAATGATTACAAATAAGTGGATTTCGCTTTTAATAAACCTTTTTAATTTGATACTTTAATCTTAGTTTTAGTGTGAATGTCACTTGACTTGTTCTTACACATTCATCTTATTTATCTTAAGGGCAATTAACTTCTTCTCCCCTGAATTTTAATAAGTTTACGTAGTTCCAATATTTCTTTAATAATTACAGATAAAACTACGTATTTTTTGGACCTCTTTATACATTATGTCTTAGTGGGATTCTTGCAGGTTGTTATTATTATTCTGGTACAAATTTTCAACAGATCTTGAAATTTAGAAGCATTTGTGAAGTTTTAACATAGTATCATAATGTTTCTGAGCTTGAATCTTCTTTTCTCTTGTCAGTATTAGTTGAACCTCTCTATTTATAATGATTGAGAGTGTTTTATGACATTAATTTGAAGGTTGCATGTCACGTTATGAATGATTTTCGAATTCTTTTCTTTGAAGTTCTCGTGATTTTTAAGTGAACTACAAATCATGTTGTGTGACAACTTTTAAGTGAATGGAGTCCAAAATAGAAATAAATAATTTTTTAATTCTTCAAATTCCACTTAAAACTCATTCATGCACATATAAAATTTGATGTGATTGAATTCATCTTGAAATTTTATAAGTAACCAAAACTTTTTGAGATACTTGAATTTAATTTGTTTGGTTAAAATTTTTTTATATTAATATGCCCATACCACCTAAACTATACGTTATAAAAAGTTGCTACGATGATCTTGTTATTAGGGCTTCAACTCTGATTATATTATAAGCTCATACTACCATTATACCATGCCATTATAATTTCTACTTGCTTCCACTTGAATATTTTTCTCCTTCATTTGGAAACTTTTGTTTCTTATGTTTCAATTAGGGATGCAATTTTTTTTTTTACTTCACTTGAAAACGTTTTCTAATGTACTCTCTTTACTTTATCATTATTATCTTGTTGTCTTTATACCCTTCTATTGGTCATCTTTTGGGTGTTTTTGAGTTAATTGTTCTCCTAATCCAACATGGTTCTACCATCCTTGCCAAGTAAATTACATGTATTTTTACATACTTTTCCCTCTCTGGTGAAGATTCGTGTCTTTAAAACATCATGTACATTTATATATTTTCTTTCACATGGTTCAAACATCTTTACTTGTGAAAGTTTTTAGTATTTTTTCAAATTATTTCTTTTTATTCATTTAAGGGATGCATAAAAGGGGTTTGCATCCTTGATATGAATATATTTCCATTTTAGCCTTTAAATTCTACAGTGAGCATAAGTTGACTTTAAGAGGTAAAGCCATAATCTTCTAAACAAGTTTGAGTAATTTAATCGGCAAATTGATTGCCTTATTCATGTTATATTGATTTGGATTATATCTACTCAGTTTACTTCGATTGATTAAGTCATGATCAACTTATGTTTTATGGTGTTGATAAGACCTAACTTCCTTCTTATTACTATTCTTCTATATAGACAACTTGATCATGTGGTTCATGCTATATTGATTTAGTGGATGTTTAGTTGATTTGAGTTGTGTCAAATTTATGCCTTATGGTGTTAATTATACTAAGCATCAATCTTATCATGATTTCTTCAATCAATAATTTGATCACTTAGTTCCTATTGCATTTTTTTTGGTGAATGTCCACTTGATTTACTTTAGTTGATTGAATCATGGATAATTGATGCGTTATGATGTTAATCATCTTATCTTGAGTTCTTCAATTACAAACTTGATTGCCTAGTTTGTGCTGCAATGATTTAATGGATGTATGTTTGATTTGCTTTGTTTGGTTGAATTTGGCTTCACATTTTTTGACTCATACATGAATTGGTTGTTGAAGAATTTAATTTGTTCCTTAATATTGAAGAAATGACCTTATACATTTTTTAATCGATTTGCTTCAAAGGAATTTTTTAACATCTAACCATTTTTTACCATTTTTTTCAAGTTCTTTAAAAATGGTGTTGAACTAAGGGAGGTCCCAGTTAATGTTTTGATGATAACAAAACATAATTACTATTAATGTATTTATTATTTTAATGAAAACCAATATTAGAATAAAATAAAGTCATAAGCTTATAAAGATAATGCATGAAGTTGATATAGAGAAGTTGAAGTTTGTAACTGCTTAAATGAAGAATGAAACAAGAACAAAAGGAGATCAAGACTCATCAAGGTTATTTCACATACTGTATTATTATCTATAAGCTCACTTTGTTAATTTGATGATCTAAAAAGATCATCATGCATAATCATTTCATTTTACTTTATTGTAGAATATCTACATTCATCAAGAGGTAGTGGAAGTTGGATTTAATATAAAAACCTCTTGATTTTTCAAATAACCTTTGGGAAAATTTTTATGAAGTGTTTTCATCATATTTAAAATAAAAAATTAGTTTTAATCATTTGAAGTTATTAAAATCATGTTTTTAAGGTGATTGGTAGACCTATATGAGTTAGTGGTCGACTAATATAGGTTAAAGTTATTAAATTTGATGTGAGTTTGTAGCAACATTGATTAATGTATTAGTCAACTAATATGCCATATTGGTTGACCAATATATGTACCAGTTGATCAATATTCTAACAGCTAGTGAATCTAGTCCTATAAATGCATGCTAATCGTTGTAATGGCTATTTCTTTGACTCTGATGGATATTTTAGGTCCCAAAACACTATAAATAAATGTTTTCTCATTGGTTTCAGCACTAAGAAGGTTTCAGGTGTTGTATACACACATTTCAAAGAGTTTTTCAATCATTTGAGCATTATTGTGTCATATTTGCATGAATGAGCCATTTTGGAGTTATCAACTGATAAAGTGAGATATTTTAAAATTGTAATACTTTGTGAGGGTGTTGAATATTGTACTTGGGGGTGATCTAAGTGGTATTAACGTTTCTTTTTACCTTAGAAGAAGATTGTAAGAAAGGTTCCTATTTACTGTAAAAGATTGTACAAAGGTTATCCTTTGCCTCGAAATAAGAATTATAGTAAAATTCCAAGAAGAGTGTTAGGAATTGACATAGGCAAGAGTTATTTACCGAACCACTATAAATCATTTTGCACTTTCTACTCCCTATCATCTTTAATTTATTAGTCAATTATTTGAGTAATTTATATTAAGCAATTTTATCATTCTTGTTTTTATTGATTATTATTAATTAAGTACATTGATTAGAAAACCTGTTAAATTTTATGAACACCCAATTTAACCCCCTCTTAGGTGTCATTAAGGACTAATAAGGTGGTATTAGAGCTATCTATTAATGAAATCCTATAATAAAGATTAATAATGGCATATTTAGAAGCATTATCGTCATCACTCAACCAAAAAGGGTAAAGCATTAGTAGACCACCTTTCTTTGATGGAAATGATCATCTTTATTGGAAAACTATGATGAGATTCTTTTTAATAGTCAAAAGTGTAGATTTATGGGAAATAGTTTCTACTGGTCCCTTTATTCCAATGGAAGATGTAGATAACAAAACGGTACCCAAATTAAAGGAAGAATGAAAACCTCAAGATAAGAGACTAGTTTCCTTGAATAATGGGGCCATACACATACTCTTTTATGCTTTAGGAAGAAATGAATTTAATTTGGCATACATTATAAATGGATTATGACATTTGGCACATATTAGAAATTACTCATGAGGACACAAATCAAGTTAAGGAGAGTAAAGTAAGCATGCTAATATATCAATATGAATTGTTTCAAATGAATCGTGATGAAAATATTTCTAGCATGTATACTAGATTCATTAATATTATTATTGCTTTCAAAGGTCTTGGAAATACCTATACTAATGTTAAATTAATAAGAAATTTTCTTAGATCACTTCCAAAGATATGTAAAGCTAAAGTGATAGGTATACAAGAAGCCAAGGATCTAACATCACTACTAATGGAGGAACTTATTGGACCTCTCCTCACATATGAAATGAGGCTCCAAAAGATACAAGAAAAGATGATGCTTTCAAAGAAAAATAATTTAATGTTTAAAGCCTCAAAATAAGATCAATCGAAGAGGAAGAGATATCAACTATTAAAAGTGAATAAGAAGAAATTGGCTTACCTACTAAAAAATTCAAAAAGTTCTTGAAGTAGAAATTCTCCAAAAGAAAGGACTTCAAGGAAGCTAAAAATGATTTATATCATAAATCCTCTAATATTAAATAATTTGAATGTAGAAAACCTATATATATAAAATCACAATATCCTCAACTCAAAGATAACGAGAAGTATGAGAGAAAATATAAGAAAGACAATAAGGATAAAGTAAAAGCACTATAAGCACCAACTTGGGATGATACAAGTGAATCCGAAAGTGAACATTCAGAAGAAGAGATAGCCTATATGTGCTTTACCGCTATAGACAATAATGAGGTAACATCCAACCCTAATTCTTATAATGATAGTGATGTTGATTTGACATATGATTAGTTAGTAGAAAGTTTAGAAATACTGAAAAAGAAAAGGAAGAAATTGTCTTCCAAACTCAAGGAAGTTCAAAAAGAGTGGGATGTATGCATAAGTGAGAATGAAAATATGAAAAGTGAATTACATAGCATTAAAGCATCCAAAAATGTGATTATTGATGACAATCATAACTTAAACGAATTAAAGTGTGAGAATGAAACATTGAAAAAGGAATTAGATTCCTTTAAGGAATCTTTGTCCAAGTTTACTAAAGGGAGTGAAAAACTAGAAAGCATATTAGGAGCCCAAAAGAATTCTAATCATAGGCATGGAATTGGATATAATTGTGAGAGTGGTTATAACACTAAAACTTCTTTTGCCAAGAGAAAATATTTGCTAGTGAAAAACCATTTCCTAAGATGAAAAATGAGCATAGAGCATCTACATATAAGAATACACATATATATAACACATCCACTAGGGCTCAACCTAATAGCAAACATCATGCCTTCATATATGACTCACAACTTAGGCATAGAGTTCAATACTCTTAAGGAAAGAATATGCATAATTTTTATGATAACAGAAAAGCCCATTCATACCCACATAGAAGCATGCATCAAGACTTCATTCATAGTAGGCATTATACATAAAATCATCATAGGAATTTTCACCATCCTAGGAGGCCATTCAACATATTTAATGTGCAAATAAATCTTTCTTATTATGAATACACACATAGAATTTCAAGCATTGGATTTATGCATCATCATTACTTATATAACATTGTGAGTCATTTTTGTGGTAAGTTTAGACACATTGATAGATTTTGCTTTATTAAACAAAGAATGTTAAGTAAACATGTGAAAGTATGGGTTGAAAAGAAGAGGGAACGAAACAATCAAAGAACTAAGCTTATTTAGGTTCCTAAAACACATTAATTGGATTATTTGAAGGAGCAAAAGGTAAGAAGTAAAGATAATAGCTATTGAATTGAGCATTATTTTTAGAATTTATATTTTTTATCTTGATTAATCTAACATTGTTACCTCCAAGAAAGTATTGAAGATGTTGTTATAAGATATGGAGAATTTAACTCCTAAAATTAACCATCAAGACTTCTCAAATTGTTAAACCAAGTGAGCATGATGAGAAGGATAAGATACCACTAATGGATTAAGAATTCAAGAAGAATCTTCACTCAAATCTCTTATAAGTAATGTTTAACATAAGGTAATTATTAGTTTATAACTAAGAAATATGTTATTACTTGCGTTTAAGTGTTAATCTGAGTATAAATGCTTGGTGATGATTATTTGAGTTTGAATTATGAACAAGGCATTTTTAAAGTGTGAACTTTAGTACCTATAATTAGAGACTATACGCAAAACAATGCCACTAAGTTAGAACTTACATTAATTAGGTTATTATTTCTCTAAATTTTTGAATAAGGATAAATCTTGCTTAATTAAAGAAAAATTAGCTTTTGTAATGGAAATTCTTTTTTGTAAGGCCCTCTATATGATCAAATTCTTTTTTATTATATTTAGTTGGTTAATATCTGTTTTAATATTATTTTATTGAAGTTTTGATACTTTTATTTGAGTTTTAAAGATGGTTCTTTAAGCTATCTAGTTAACTGGTCGACCGATATTATAGTGTGGTTGACCAGTATATTTAATTCACTCTTTTTCGCTTTTTAGTGAGTTTGTTGGTTTTGGGTTGCTTATTTGGTCACCCAAGCAGTCCCGTTGGTTAACCAATGTCCTTCAATGGTTGACCAATGTTTTAATATTTCACATTCTTTTTTTCCAGTGAATTTGTTCTTTGTTTTGTCGAAGATCTGGTTATCCAATGACTCACACTAGTTAATCAATATAGCTCTATGATTGACCAATATAGTGAGGTCAAAGAAAAATATTAGCCTCCTCCTTGTTTGTTCAAAACTGGCCACATATCCTATTCAAGACAAACTTTGGTTAACCAATATAACCTTGTGGTTGACCAATCTTTATCATCTAAGGGCTTTCTTCTTATCTTTTCTTCTATTTTTCATCTTATATATATATACTCCAAACTCCATTCAATTAACACTTTTCCTTGACAAAAATTAACCCTCATTTCATAAAATTCTCATTAAAATTGCATGAAATTGAAATTTTGTTATTTTTTAGTTTCAAATTTGGGGTTTTTCAATCTTTTCTTAATAAAAAGCTAACTTTTTTAAATTGATGCCTTCATAGTTAAATTCTTAAATGAGTTAAGATTGTTTCCCTTCCAATTATATTGATACATCTTTAATTTTACTTAATTTTGTTATTTTGGGCATGTCTCCATGTTTCTGTTTTTGAAATTTTGGGTCTTTCAAAATTACACATTATTTTATGAAATTAATTGTTGGATACTGCAATTATGTTTTATTTGTTACAATTCCAACCATTAATTTTGTGAAAAATTATCTTTGCTGTCTTTAATTAAAAATTTTAACTTAGGCATCATGCTGAAATTGAGAATTTTTCAAATTAGACATAATTAGAGATATCTTATAAAAATTGACCTTTTGTATTAACCCTTTAAATATTCGATAGCATTCTCTAATAAGCAAGTTTGACAATCATGATCAAATTCATCTTTTTAACCAAATTGGCTTAATACATGACATTTTATGTTGTGTATTTTTATATTTCTTTTTTATGGTTCCAAAAAAGGGGAGAAAGTTTTAGTGATATTAGATTTAGGGTGAATGATAATATTAATGGGGACTTCTTCATGTGGGTCAATTGGAAATAGTCTCTCTACTAGTTAGGGATAAGGCTGCATACTATTGGACCTCCCCAGACCTCGCGTGTCAGGGGGATTATTATTGAGAGCTGTTTTTGTTGTTGTTGTTGATAATATTAATGGGGAGTGATTGTTTTATCATCCTTTTATTTCTTGCGTCTTGCACTTTATATGATACGATTGAGTAAAATTATGATATCTTCATTCTTAATATTAAATTATGATTTATCAATGAATCAGGGAGAGCTAATCATTATAATAGTTTGTGTGCATAACTTCATTGTTGTTCTCTAATATCATAAATATTTTGTTATCATCAAAAGGGGGGAGATTGTTGAACCACAGGAGGTTTTAGTTGGTGTTTTGAGGATAACAAAACATAATTACTACTAATATGTTTTATTATATTGATGAAAAGCAATATCAGATTAAAATGAAGTCATAAAATTAAGAAGATAGTGTATCAAGTTGATAACGAAAAGCTGAAATTTGTAACCAATGAGATGAAAATCGAAACAAGAACAAAAGGAGATCAAAGCTCATCAAGGTCATTTCAAATATTGTATTATTATTTGTAAGCTCACTTTGTTAATTTGATGATCCAAAAGGCTCATTATGCATAATTATTTCATCTTACTTCATTGCATGAGTATTTACATTCATCAAAAGGCATTAAAACTTTTGATTTTAATATAAAAGGCTCTTGATCTTTTAAATAATCTTTGGGGGAATATTTTAGGAAGTTTTTTAATCATAATTTTAATAAACAAATTGTTTTCTGAGTATTTGAAATTGTTAAAATCATGTTTTTGGGGTGATTATTTGACCTATATGGGTTGATTGTCAACCGATATAGGTTAAAGTTATTAAATTTGATGTATCGTGAGTTTGTAGCAACATTGTTTGATGTATTGGTTGACAAATGTGCCATATTGGTCAACTAATATGTGTATTGATCAATCAGTGTTCCAACGACTAGTAAATCTAGTGTTGTGAATACATATTGTTCGACCAGTGTACTATATATAGCCATTATAACAACTAGTTCTTAGCTCTAACAACTATTTTGGGTCCTAAAACACTATAAATAATTGTTTTCTCATTGGTCTTAGCATCAAGAAGGTTTTAGGGGTTGTATACACACATTTCAAATAGCTTTTCAATCATTTGAGCATCATTGTGTCATATTTGTATGAGTGACCCATTTTGGAGTTATTAAATGATAAAGTGAGATATTTTTTAGTTATAATAATTTGATAGGGAGTTGAATATTCTACTTGGGAGTAATATAAGTGGTATTAAGGTTTCTCTTCACCTTGGATGAAGATTCTAAGAAAGGTTCCTCTTTACTGTGAAAGATTATACAGAGTTTATTCTTTACCTTGAAAGAAGACTTATAGTAAAATTCTAAGAAGAATCTTAGAAGTGGACGTAGGCAAGGTTGTTTTCCAGAACCATTATAAATCAATTTGCACACTCTCTTTCCTATCCTCTTTAATTTATTTTTCAATTATTTGATTAATTTATATTAAGCAATTTGTTCATCCTTGTTTATATTGATTATTATTAATTGAGTACATTAGTTAGAAAAATTGTTAAATTTTGTGAACATCCAATTCGCCCCCCTCTTGGGTACCATTAAGGACTAAAATATGGTTTTGTTTGATTTCAATTTACATGATCACCTGAAATTAAAATTCCAACTTCAGTTGTTGAAACCTATTATTGGAGGATTTACCCCCATATAATCTAAGCTAAAAGATGATTTACACACTTTAAAGTATTATCTAAAGATAATCACACCATCTTTAGCTATAGTTATGGTACTACTCATCAATCGAATAATTTATTCCTTGTATCTCTACCTAATGCTAATAATTTCTATTAGAGAACGGTTAGAGGTGAGTTGGTTACTAAAGTAGGCATTGCTCAAAGGGATTTGGTTAACTATATAGCATTGCCTATAGCACGATCAAGTTTCTTCCTAATTAGCCTTTTTTCTTATTGTTTATTGGATAAGGTGAATTGGATTCCATTATATTGTGAATCAATCATCCCAATATGACTCATACAGTCCTAAAATTTGTCTATATCATTATTAAAAATCAATTTATAACCCTTAGATTCATATGAATATAAAGTGTTATTGAAGCCTCCTAAGATGATGCAATGGGTTGATATATTGGGTGAATACTTTTGAGATCATTCCAAAGTGAATTCATTTGAAAACCAAGGTTAATAGCATAAAAATATCTAATGTTAAAAACTATTGAGCATTATAGAAATTCAACTGTCATGTTTATAAATTTAGTAAAGTATCTAGTATATGTGATCTTCATCAAATCTGGTTTATAGCCCATAATAATTCTTCCATTGAAATGGATTTAGTGATTGGTAACAGCGGTCTAAGAGTTTCCAGAAAAGCCAAAGGCACTCTTTGATCTTATTGTACTTTATTTTTGTTTCAAGCAAACCTATTATCAATGGTTTCTTTATGTTCAATTAGTCAAAAGACGCTTGTTACTTCTTAAGGGAATTGATACCCCTAATATTCTAAGCCATTATGGACATAAGAGGGACTAGTGTTGAAGGCTACTCTTAGCTTTACTCCTTGCTTTCCTTTTTGGTCTCTTTTTACTACTAAGTGATAACTTAACTTTAGCTTTACGTCTAGTGCTCATCTTCAAGTTCTTTGTGTTTGGCCTAGGATTAAGTGTTACTAAGCATAAGAGTTCATTCATTTCATTAAAGGGCTTTTGCCTATTTACAAAATTCAATTTCCCTTCCTCCATTCCTTTATCTTCCTTTATTGTAATCACTGCCTGCATACTCACTACTTCTAGCATGATTAGGATTGGTTCATAGTAGTTGCATGGAACTTATCCTGAGAAAAGACCATATTATTTACTTCTTGATGTGGAATAGACTTATTTTTCATTATTATAGATGAGACATTAGTATCAACAACTTCTACTCTGATGGGGGATATTATCCTCCTACCCTATCAAGTCATTAAATTCCCTAATGTTTAACTTTTTACTAGTTGGTTTCCACATGCTTTTTCCTTTGTTTTAAGGTAGAAATGGGGGCTCCTATTGATATATGATTGGGATTAGTTTCCATTAATCCCCCTTCTTCATTGAATCTTTTGAATCTTAATGTTTCTGGTAATGCTTTATCCAAATTAACTTCAATAAAAATTCTTACATATCCAGTATGATTAAGAGGTTTTCATTCATGCAAAAAGGTTTTAAATAGAGCTGACAAGATAACTTAGTCCAATTCAGGAACAAGATTCTAGAGAAATATTGTTGAAATGAACCCATATTGGAATCAGTTTCATGCCAACTCTATCCAAGTCATTTTAGCTTTCCATTTCTTCAAGAGATCTCCCATTAACATACCAGGGTCTTTGCTCCAATCCTTTGACCATATTAGCCTTGTTGTTGGATTTAAACAAAAATAAGTCTTTATGAAAAATTTCTCCAACCCTAAATTTGTCCATCTAGTTTAGTCCAAGCCTTCATTTTAGGGGAAGAAGGCCTCTTATCAAAATAGTACCCAGCAAGGGTTCTAGATCACCTTTAAGAATATGTCTAACGCACTTCAAGTGGTAGGGATATCACTAATGGGTCTTCCTTGTCTTAAGGAAAAAAAAATTAGTTTAGCTTGAGGTATTCCATCCACAATGACTTGACACCATATTTTCCTTAAGGGAGTTAAGTCTTACTAAAGGATAGGTGAAATCTAAGGCTTAAGAGCAGCTTTGACTAGGGGGTTTAGGTTAAAAGAGGGAGAAGAAAAGGGGTTAATCAAAAAGTAAGCGAAAAGGATGGAGTTACGTTTGGAGGTTGAAAGGTTTGAGTTTAAGGTCCAAGTGGATTTGGAAAGTTTACAATGTTAGAGGCTAGGAAGGTGCTTGAGCTGAGGATTCAGGTTAAAAGAAGATGAAGGAAAGGGGTTAACATCAGAATGTGAAATTGGGGGAGTTAATTTTAGAGGCTGGATGGTAAAAAAATGGGAGGGGGATAGGAGAAGAGATGAATGTGTCAAAGTTGCAATATTCTCTGAGAGCAAAGAGGATGCCAAGCAAGAGAGTTCCCGCCTAGTTGAGTTACTAGAAACGATAACTAAGGGGGTGTTTGGTTGATGGGTTTGGGAATGAATCAATGGGAAAGGAATGATATACTAGTGGTTGGTTATGTACTATCATTATAGGGGTATGGTTTTCATACCTCACTTTTGGGTAATACTCCATTCCCCCCATATTTGGGAGGAATGGAAATCATTCCTAACTAAGTAGCAAAAA
>JAOQMM010000007.1:10638185-10650037 GCA_027563515.1 Erythroxylum platyclados
TCAATAGTAATGGTAATCATTCCTTCGTTCTAACCAACCATCATATTTATAATGATTATATCCATTCCCATTCCTCATTATATTCATTCCCATTCTTATTCCCATTACCCCATTTGAACCAACTGCCCCCTAAATTTGGAAATAAAACAAGCAAGGAGTCAAACTAATGCCAAAGAAAGAAAGAGAGATGTTAGAAGGAAAAAAGAATTAAGACGATTTATCTCCCTAAAAGTCATGAAAAATTATTATATTTTGATGCTACTTATAACTTATTTTATTTAAAATGGCTCAAGACATTAGTCTTTAACCATAAAAGTAAAAGCTTGAGCTTGTTCTAATGGGCTCATAAAACTCAATAGGATATGCGGTATTATTAAACTAGATAAAGCAACAAATATCTATAGTTCTTAGATATATGAAATAGTTAAATATATGAAATAGTTAAACATGTTATAAAGATTTATGACCCTAAAATAATTAAAGAGAATATTTTATTGTTGTTAATTAGTAATAATTTGGAAATTATATGGCAAGATAAACTAAGAATTGAAAATGTTGCTTTCACATATCAATTATTAATTTGTAAGAACGAATATGATTGGATTTAAATAGATTAGATACAAATTCCATGTTGTATTTCCAGTTGAAATATCAGATAACTAAAATGATTAAATTATACGTTATAAACATGTATGGATATATTAAGTTAAACTAATTTGATATTCTTAATATTTAGGTAGCCTTAATATGTTGTTATTAGATGTTAATCCTAATTTATGATTGCAAATTACTTAATTAGATAGTTACAAATAAAAATTTTATTTATAAAATTGTATTTATAATTTATATTTATTACTAACATCTAATAGGTCAAAAAATAGAACAATTATTGTAAATTAAATTCCACTTAAGTTTGAAGCTTAAAAAACTTTAATGATCAAATGTGAAATATTTAATTTTATTAAGATTGATTTCTAATTATATAATTAGGATTATACTTTAATTATAAATAAATTTGGTAACTCCTAATCTTTGTCTATTATAAAAAACTGAATGAGACAATGCTTGATGTATAACCCTTTATAAAAGTTAAAGTTCCTTTTTTTTTCTTACCTGTATAGATATTGTTAGAAGTTGAAAAATTGAACAACTTGTAGTTGAATTTTTATCAAAGAAGAAAAAGTTTAACACAAAACCCATATCAAGTTTATCTTCAATCCTTTTATTGTATCAATATTACTTTAAGTTATTTTATTAAGGAGATCCTTCGAAAATTTGTAGAAACTATTTTGATGTGCTTGTGATATGTCTCTCACAATAAGATAGACGAGGAAATAAAAATGATTAAATTAGACATGATTATTCATTTCTCTTAGATCAAAAGCATAATTTGTACCTCAACGAGTATAATTAGTTTAAGTTTGTATTATTATTTTGTACAAAATTTTACACATGAATGTTATTAAAAAAGTACTCGTTATACCTTAAATACGGTATATAATATTATAAAAATATTAGGAGAAGTTTAATAAGAACATTTTAAGAAACATTAAAATAAAAATCACACTTCTTATTAATATTTAAAGAAATCTTCTTAAAATCACATTAGCTTGACTATAAAATTACATAGAATAAGTTGATGATATAATTATTAAAAAAATGATATAAACATAATTTTATTAGAATTTAAAATATTACTAATACTGTTTTTAAAATATTAAAGTGCAATATAATATCTTAAATATTTTATAAAATGTTAAGATGCACCTTTTATTAAAGAAAATATCTTAATTTTGTTTCCTCTTCTGACCAGAATTTACTCTTTCATCTCGTCGTAGATCTTAGTTTAACATCATTGGACTTTGGCCTCATAAACAGTTATTTCTTCAGGTTTTGGTAAGTGTAGAACTCAAGGATTCTTAACAATGGCAATGGTCTACACTTTTTTTTAATTGATTAAATAACATTATTTTATATCTTTTTTTTAAGTTATAGGTCGAGACAGTCTCAACCTGAATTCAACCAACTAGAGCTAAAGTTAGATCATGCTGAGCCAGATTGAACCAATACTACCATCTCACCAAAGAAGTTATGGTTTGGGACTCAGGACTCAGCTAATCTAGGCCAAAATCAAGTCAAGCTAAGTCAGACCAAGCCAAAATCGAGCCGAGTTAAACCAAATCGGACTAAGAGTACCATCCCACCGTAGAAGTTATCTTTCCCTCAACAAGTAATTTCCATCCTCTTTCTTTAACGCTTCAATATTAATGAGTGAACAAGATTAGATTTTTATTGTAAGAAACCAAAAACGATACTATCCAATAGGCTCCTACCACGTGGAAGATAATCGATCCATCGAGCTTGTACTAATGTCATCTGATATCTCTCCCTGCACGCGTTCTGCTCAAGTTGACTGACAATGGCCTCAATTCTCGACTGGCCACCACCCCCTCCTCCGCCACAGCTACATACTCCGCCTCGACGTCCTTCTACTTGCTCCAGTTTCTTAATGCCCATCTCTCCAAATGCCGCAGGCCGCCACATCACTACGTCTCGTCAAAACCAACGACCGGTAAGTCTTCCAAGCTCCCATTTTTATCTTTGTTTTCTATCATGGTAGTGCCAAGTTTAACTTTTTGGAGTGTGAACATCTTAACTTTCTATTATCAGTGGTTCCCCGGTTGGGTTTTGGTGTTTAAGCATCAGTGTGGACATCACTGCCACACTGATGCAGTGGCTTCAATTTGAAAACTTATTAACCCTAGTTTTTGAAAAAGTACCAAAACTGTTGTTTTTATACTATCCATAGGTGGGAAAGTTGTAACTTGTGGGTTTCATCTCAGTTAGTTGGAAAAGCATTTGGTGTTATTCCTCTTAGCCTTTTGTGTATACTCACGTTGTAGACAAAAATAGAATGGATATTGCTGTTTGGCATTGATTGAACTTCTTATTTTTTAGAGTATGCTCCTGATCAGTTCAATCGTAATGTTTCACTGCAAGTAGCATTGTGTTGTTTAATATTGAGTTCTCTAAGATTGCTTCTCACAACAGTATTTTTCTATTATATATAATCAGACTAAAGCTTTTGCAGTTCTAAGGAGAAGTGCAATGGCCTTAATACTCTCAAGTTATGTCTTCTCAGAAGTGGAGTTCAACAACACTGCATTTGCTGAACCATCTGTTGGGTTCAGGGAGTATATTGACACTTTTGATGGTTATTCATTCAAGTACCCGAAGAACTGGATTCAGGTTCGAGGTGCAGGAGCTGACATATTTTTCAGGGACCCTTATGTCCTGGACGAAAATCTCTCAGTAGAGCTTTCATCTCCTTCATCATCTAATTACAAGAGTGTTGAAGACTTGGGTCCACCACAAGAGGCTGGAAAGAAAGTTCTTAAGCAGTACTTGACAGAGTTCATGTCTACTAGACTTGGTGTCAGGCGAGAATCAAACGTTCTATCAACATCTTCGAAAATTGCAGATGATGGAAAAGTTTATTACCAAGTTGAGGTGAGGCCGGGCATTTTGTTTATGTGTAAATCTTTGTTTACATGCCTCAAAGAGCATCATTTTGTGATTTAGTTTGCCCAAAATCCGGTGCCCTTGGAGCTTTTATTTTCCATATTCTGCTTATGCATTGTTCAAAGACGCATTTGCTGATTCTTGGTTTTGGACTGTTGTTACCAGGTGAACATAAAGTCCTATGCCAATAACAATGAGCTGGCTATAATGCCACAAGACCGAATAACTAGTCTGGAATGGAACAGGCGATATCTATCAGTTCTTGGAGTTGAGAACAACCGGCTGTATGAATTGAGACTACAGACACCTGAAAGCGTGTTTATGGAAGAGGAAAATGACCTTCGCCAAGTCATGGACTCCTTTAGGGTGAACAAAGTAGCAGTTTGATCAATTTAAGGTCTTCATATGTTTGCTCATTATTTTGAACTTTGAGAATCTTTCATTTGCCCCCTTTTTTCCCCCACTATCTCATCATTCACTTCAATGGCCAGGAAAAGTATGGGAATTATGATTCTGCAAATCTTTTTCAGTATATGATCATATTCTCTTCATTGAATCAAAACTTATTGGTAGGCACGATCTTGTGACACCCCGGAGTATAACCCCACGAGATCAAATGTAAAAATATTCTGCTGCATGCAATAGAAGAAAGATGCCTTCTGCTGAAAACAGGAGTCGCAAAAACAAGTATTTACTGCTTGTTTTTGGCCTGTAGATTATCGAACATGTTTCTAATTTCTAAACGAAAACAAGGCAAATATATGAAGCATTGGACTGGCACCACATTGTAGAATTAGTAAGAATAAACTGTCACAGAAACAGTGGAAAACTAAAAGATTGGGAGGAAAATTGGATCTATGATCTCACTTCATAAAATCCACCTCGTGTGAGGGCACGGAAACCCTTATAAAGACGTTGAGGTATAACTTTTAGATCGAGCTTATCAATTTTTAGCCCCGAGAGGGCAACACCCTGAATCCTAAAACTCACTTGGAAGGTAGGAAATACATGAAGACGCTCCAATCCTGTCTCGAGCACTAATGTCCCAGATAATGCAGGAGTCTTATCCTTCGGTATTCGATCAATTGACCAGGAGCATGTCTGCAAACACATGTTAACAAACAATAATAAGCCTCCCAGAAAATCTTTGCTGTTTCACCTTTAAGAAGGAAAAATAAATAGCTGAGATCATCACCCAATCTGATTACTACCTGCCAACGAGATTTAGATATTTCTTCAAAACATTTCTTGCTAGGTAGTAACAGTAGCGGTAATAGTATGTAATAGTATAAGGGCATGCAAGAGCACTGAATATGTAGTCATCGTTATTTCCACCGGACATGAACTAGGAGATCTGTTTCCTAACATAAGTCATTACTTAACCTACTTTCTCTGCATCACATTTTAGTTTTTTCCTCTACATAGGCATTATTTAAGTTAATGGTAGATTCTGTAATACAATGGAGCATAAAGTATTGATTAAGAATACCTTATTAGAGAAAATGTTCACCACTCCATGATTTGCCGTCAGATCAGCTGATAAAACACAAGAAGGCAGTTGAAATTGCACAGTTATCAAGTCAATCATCTTTCCAGGGTCATTACGTATCCCAACCATTACATTTATGCGAGAAGTCCCGGCATCAGATGTAAACTGTGGCTTTACATATATTGGGGTGCTTTTCAACTTCTTAACCCTGACAAAGGCAAACAGTTACTGTGATTAAAAAGAACATATATTAAATTAAAGTCTCTAAGTAGCAGCAGAATGCAAGGTGCTTTTGAATCATTGCAAAATTATTGATATAAATTGTGTTTATGTCCGATAAACTACTATGAAATAGCACTGAGACAAAATAGCAAAGGCACGAATCTTGATAAAAACCTGTAACTCATGAGCTTAAACAGTCCATCAGGAGGTACAAAGGACAAGACTTGATCGGATTCCCAGGGCCTAAACCGAACACATGGATGAAATCTCATGTCATCCAGAATAGATGGATTTGAAAAGGACAGGGTCAAATCAGGAACACCAGTAATATGGGAATTGACTTGTACTTCACCATAAATCTCACATTTAACCAAGGCACCATCCCTGCCGATGCATTATATTAGAAAAAAGCCTCCATAGAGCACGTTAAGATGAATCATTAAGGAAAAGAAAATAGTGTGTATGATTATGATAGGCAAGTTTCTTTAACTTTAAAGGCATACCCATAAACCAGTATCTAGGTAAACAAGAATATTGCAGAAGCAAAAGAGACAATCAATAAAAACATGAGTAGAAAGATCATATACCTTCAATGATGACTAGTAGGGACCTATCCTTTAATGGACTAAAAGTTTTAAATCCTTTGATACAAACTTAATACGGTCATCGAGAATACTGAATACGTGCTTAAAAGAGTTGAATTCCAAATAGTTCGTAAAACAAGAAATGACATTAAGAACTAGTTTTCATCCAATTGATGATTTGTCCCATTAGACTACAAATTAGATTCAACCAATTAGAAACTGGGAACGAGTTATAGTAGCACAAATTTCAAACAAGTGATTTAGATACGGAAACCTACAAAAATGGTCCCTACATTTCCCATTGAACAGATTTTATGAGCATAGGTTGAACCTGTTTATAATTGCATCCATTTCTTCAACAAGATCAACATACACTTCATTATTTGCATATTTTACATCAGTTGTTCTCCATGGAACACAAGAAGCTGTTGCCCCTGGAAGGATGTCGCTCACATTTGAACTGTTTCCAGTAACAACACTCAACACTTTGCTAACAATATTTGGCGGGGCTATCATCTCTCTCAAGATGTTAGGTTCTGTTGTCAGCGGAAAGCCATTATCTATCATCTCATCCAGAAGCTGGAAATTCAATGAAAGTGCAGGTTGTCTTTAGTCCAAGCATAAAACTGAAGGCATACATCTGAACTAGAAAGATTTTCTTTTTCAATTTCAGTTTTCTTTTCATTATCCCAAATAGATGTGTAGAATTATGCTATAAAACAAAAATTGGACTGAAATTATACCTCGTACACAATAACAAAATTATCCTTAATCAAATCTTCATTGAGCCCTTCGAGATAATCATTGAGCACATCAGCCACCCTGCAAAGGAACTGAAAATCAATAGCTATATGTCAAGCATTTTGATGCCGTTTAAAAGGCACATAATTTTTTTGGGAAGCCAAAGCAGTGAAAGGATTTACCTCAACAGCCATCAAAGGAGGCATTTCAACTTGGGTACAAGCCAGAAAAGTGATCCCCCCACGAACAATTTGGAACAGGTAATGTGTAGGGGAGGCAATGACTGGTTGTTGCTGTCCAAAATGAAAAGGTCATACTTTTTGGGTAAAAAGATATATGTAACCATCTCAATGAGAGCGGAAATTACATATGTTACCAAATCAATGTTCAGACAAGCAGTAGAGAACAGGAAATGAGTAACAGAATCATAGGCCTTCGCAACATAATTGATAAATTAAAAGAAAAATAAAAAGAATTGAGCTTTACAGTTACACACCCAAAAAAAAAAAATCAGATTGAAACCAAACCTAGAAGTTGAATTTGAATTAGATATAAAAAGGAGTAATTCTACCACCATAGCTGTTGTGTACGTTACCTTTAACGAATCGCCTCGAGAAAGAACTTGATCCCAAAACCAAGCACAGATAGATCTATCGACTCGATGCCCAGTCAACTGCTTCTCTAGCATTACCTCTCTGTGATATCGATACAATCAACAGGTCAGATAGCAATGCAGATTCGATTGTCTAGTTGAAGAGCTCAACCTTGTTTAACAGGAATCGATGATTAACATAAACTTACCCAGAATCCGAGAGAAGAAATATACACTGCAACATGTCTGTGTATGCGATTGAGATTCAAATGAGCAAATCCAAGTGGCGTAGTTCTTGATTTGGAGATGTTGGAAGCGCTTCGATTAATCGTCTTCCAAAAACCAAAATCTAATGTTCGCCTTGTGTTCTCGTTTAATCTTTTTACTTACGTTTACGATAAATATAATGTACTTTTACTTCTCATTTAGTTAAACAATATCATTTAGTTCAAATTAATAAGATTAGTAACTTATACTAAATATAAGTTAATTACTTTTTTCAATAAATTAATTAAAATAACATATAAATCGAACTAATCCTTTTGATTAAATTAATGGGTAGAGATTTCACATTTTCCATTTATTTTCAAATATTTTAAATAATCATTAACTATTTATCAACAAGGGTTGAAACGTTTATTTTTAAATATTATCAAATTTTCATTTGAGCTTTAAAGTAAAAGGGTTATATATAGCCCTCTGAAATCATGAACATTAAGAAGTTACTTAAACTTCTCACCTCCGACAGTTGCTTAAACATCCTTACCACAACTTGAGAGTTAAAGGTTAAATATAACGCTCTGAAATCAGACACTAAGGACTTAACTAAAACTTACATAAACTTGCAACCTTCTATAGCTGTTTAATTAAAGAATACTTATATGGGTAAATGTGAGTGTTATCTGCCGGTCTATACACATGCATTCAGAAATTCCCATTAGGATGTTTAAATTAGCTTCGATTTCGATTCTCCTAACTTTCCTCCTTGGACTTGAAGTATGAAAGGCAAGCTTAGCCTCAGTATTGACATTTGATAATTGAGCTTTTCGCTAGATATTGGCTGGAAGTGAGCAAATTCATGGCAGAAATTTTTCATAGAAAATGTTCTCTTCGTCTTAAAAGAAACCACGATTCACCAATATTTGATTTTGATAGAAACAAAAATGCTTTGCTATTAAGTTTAAATTCACGAAATCATACCAATTACTGAACTAATTAAAGTAACTGCAAGGCTAACCACACCAATGTCAACAACTTTCCCTGGCAATAGGCAGTCTCTTAGGTGCAGGCTGTTTGTGAGCGATAGAGCAAGAGAGGAGACATCCTGCAGAGCAAATATCTTCACTCCAAGTCAAAAGTAAAGTTATTCTTGTGGGATCACCTTTTTTCCATTGTTCTTGACACAAAAACCATTTAGACTTTTCAAATTTTGATACACAGCATGCTATCTTGTATTCCTACAGCAGTATTAAAGAATAATGAAACTCAATACTGGCATATTTTGTACATTCCCGTACTTCTAGCATGTCTATCATAAGGGTACCCCTTCTGATTCATGCCCATTGACCACCTTCCATCTTGAATGACTCATACAACACTAAATGCTGATTGTATGGTAGATGAGACACGATTTGCAAGGGTCTGAGAAGCAAATTGTTGAAGCTGCTTCTTAGCATCTACAGGAACACAGAATGCTAAGTTATCATATCAACGGATAATCCTTAATTCAATAACAGAAACATTATCTAATAGGCAGAGTAGCCAGTCTCATGATTTCAGTAAATATAATAAAAAACCAAGGTTTTTTCTCAAGTTTGTTTCATAAATGCACAGTTTTTGTTAAACAATTTTGTTGATATAGCTGTGATTGATTATGTCATTAACACAATAAAACGTCCCATCTTCTATTCCTTTTTCTTTCTTTACTTTTTATGGCATTACTGAATAATGACAATGAGAAACATATTAAAGATGATGAAGCAAGTGACCCAACGTGAGAAAACCAAAAGTTGGTAGCTAACCTTTGCGACATTTGGTGAATCCGACAATGTTTGCTATGCTGAGAGTCAAGCAAACTCCAACAATGAGGCAATAATCTGCTTGGAACCTTAAAAGAGAGAAGATTCCAAGCACAACCCAAGCAATTGCCTACAATGTAAATTTTGACATACAAATAAGATAGGGGCATAGGATCAATTCTTGTCCAACCACAGACGAGAAATGAACCAAATTAATCAATGTTCAACTATCATCAACTTGTTGCAAACCTCACAACCTTTATGTGTTGTTCATCTATTTCTAAGCTTCCACTCCCCATAAGTTTTCAGATTTTCCTGGAAGAAACTCATCTTACATAAAGAAGTGGAAGCCTCTAGTACTTTCTAATAGTTACTAAAGCATGTATTGTAAATATCTGACTTCTCAATTAATGCAATACGTTAAATATACATTCATCTCTAGCATGATGTGTATTTTCTCACCGTTAGATAAAGACTCCACCAGAACAGCCATGAATCTTTCTTGTTCAACCTGGCCAATGACTAATGAAGAAACCATGATGAAGATGTGTAAGAGTAGGCAATCCAAATGTCAAGCAAATATTCATAAACAATTTGGACATAAAAATTTGCAAAGAGATTATCTATGATCAAAGTGCTAGGAAATTAATCTAACCTCTTGGTCAAGGGATTCAAATTTCCAGACGCTCTCACCCAGATCATTAATTTCATTCCACCACCTAAGACCAACTAAAATTCGACCACTCACATTCTTAACCACCCAAAAATCAAGTGCAGCAAGAAGAACAGTGACCACAAAAATGATCACAAAATTGTCTATAAAGAGAGCAGAAAGTATGTAAAATGCTAGAGCTCCAGCCTGTCGTCAACATAAAACAAAAGATAGCATCAGCGTAGCCAGACCATGCAGCTTACTTAGTTACAATAATGAAACCTGACATACCTTGAAGAGAACATGAAAGAGGCAAGTCTTTGGATTAGCATAGTTTTCACCAGGAGGCTGTCAAGAGGAGTTAGTTATGTTAATCGGGAGGAAGAACAATTGATAAGTCCCAAGTATCTGAGTTCAAATAAAAAATACTCATAGCTTCAAACTAAAAGTTGTCATCTGAAAAACAGTGCAGGAAGAGATATAGCGTGTTTGTAGGTAATGAAAGAAAGGATCACTGGGTTTGGTTGCAAGAGTTGAAAGTTAATAGCCAAACAATTCTGTAATCTCAGCTTTTCTTCTATAAATCTGAAGGAAAATCTCTAAATTTATCAAATTTACAGGCCTTATTCAAAACATTCAAAGTGAAAACATAAGTTATGCAGTTCCAACATTGAGTTCACCGCAGTTGCATTACCACTAACTGATCTAGTTACCATGGGAAACACCTATTAATCATAGTTTTGAAATCACAAGGTGCAATTTTCAGACTTTCCTCTTGAGTCGTGCATAAGATTGCAGGATAAAATGATTCACATCACAGAAAATTTTAAGTCCATCACTCGAGTTAAGAAACAAACCAACAAAAATAGGCAATATGAAGAAAGAGAAATCTGATCTACGCTCTAAAACCTACTCAGCTAAACTAAGCCAAATTGAAAGAAGGGGGATTCCTATATGCATTTGGTTGAGGAACTATACAGTCAGTATAGTCCTTGTTGTATTTGTTCTATTTTTCATTTTACCTCACGTATAAGATCTGATTATTCACAAATCACATTTTAGATTTTCGCTGAAGATGTTTCTAGGGTTGACCACTAACAAAAACTCAGGTGTAATTTCCACAATTCTCCCGAAAGGATCGTTTTTAATTATTTCTTTCGATTCATTATTCTCTTCACCAACAATCTACGTTGTTTTCCCGCGAAAAACACGCCATGCAAGATCATATTTTTCTCGATGAAAAACAGATCTAGCAAAAATATGGACAAAAATCCAGAACATAAAGATGACCCAGAAATCCAGCCCTAAAAAGAAATGAGAAAAAAATATAAATCGTAAACTGAGCTGCAGAAGAGAGAAAGAAGGTCTGAGTCAACTCACCTGGTTGAGATCCATTGCTGGAGGATTGAAAATTGGGGAATATTAAACCTAATAGTGGTTCCGAGTTTGAGGAATTATTAGGAACAGAAATTAAAAGAAAAAAGTGTTTTAGTTCTCACACTCGTTCTTCTTTCTATCCTATGTCGTGTTGATCTAAATCTGATGTAGATCCCAACAATGCAAGCGTCTCGTTTTTACTGTATTCACCAATCAGTCCCTCATGTTTTCTGTTATTTTAATTTTTCACCGTCAAAAAGCTAAATTGATTTTGTGACCCAACAAAATTACATTAAAAATTGAAACGTGTGATAAACATGTATAAGTGATAGATGGTCAAAAGTACTGATGAAATGCTAAGATTTATAATTTATAGATAAATTCCTAAAGTATTTTTATTAATATTTTACTATTTATTTTATTTTATTTTTATTTTCAAATTCAATAAAAAATATATTTGTTTAAATTTTTAATTTCCATTTCTTCCGGTTTTCATAATTTTTGAAAACTAGTTTTTTGGGTTATATTTTTAATACAATTTACTATCAATTAAATATATATTATTAATAATAAAAATATAAATAGTTTAATTCAATTTTACCATTAATTTAAATATTTAATTTTAAAAATAAAATAATTTTAATTTAATAGTTAT
>JAOQMM010000007.1:10650137-10660988 GCA_027563515.1 Erythroxylum platyclados
GCAAAATATCATGACCATAATTTTGAGCAAACAACGTACCGCCGAGATAACAAAGAGAAATTTTTACACCTATGATGATTTTATCTAATATATAATTATATTAGATACCGATAGAAGTCTAGAAGAGAATAGGAGTTGTCGATATTGACTGGCTAGTTCAGTTTTTTAATGTGATTCTCGGGTCAACCAAAATGCCAGATGAATGAAGATTGAGTAGGTTGATTCCATTATTCAAAGAAAAAGGGAACATCCATCATTGTCATAACTATAGAGGCGTTAAATTACTAAGTCATACCATGAAACTGTGGGAGAAGGTAATTGAGAAGAGAGTCTGGAGAGCAGCTTCGGTATCAGACAACCAATTTGGCTTTATGCCTGGTAGGTCCACGACAGAAGCGCTACATCTCCTCCGTAGGTTAATAGAATGTTACGGGGAACGAAAAAGGAACTTGCATATGGTTTTAATTAATTTGGAGAAGGCATATGACAGGGTTCTTACGGAAATCTTGTGGAGATGCTTGGAGGCAAAGGGAATTCCTATGACCTATATACGAGTAATTAGGGATATCTATGAAGGAGTAATGACTAGCGTACGAACGCTAGGAGGTGACATGGAATCTTTTTCTATTAGTATTGGGTCACACCAAGGCTCCGCCTTAAGCCCTTTTCTATTTATATTAGTGATAAATGAGCTTACTAAGTATATTCAAGGAGAAGTACTTTGGTGTATGTTATTTGCTGACGATATTGTCCTCGTTGATGAGACCAGGGAGGGGGTCAATTTTAAATTAGAATATTGGAGAGAAACCTTAGAGTCGAAAGGTTTTTAATTGAGTAAAACTAAGATGGAGTACTTAGAATGTAACTTTTTGGGAACCAGATGGGCCATGACGTGGCCGTAGCAATTGGTTCTGACGTCATACCACATAATTCAAATTTTAAATATCTCGGGTCTATCATCCAAAGTGATGGTAATATTGATGCCGATATAGTCCATTGTATCAGATCCGGGTGGGTCAAGTGGCAAGGCGCATCAGGGGTCTTATGTGATAAAAAGATTCCATTAAAGCTTAAAGGGAAATTTTATAGAATGGTGATTCGACCAATCATGCTATATGGGGCGGGGTGTTGGCCCACCAAACATAGACATATAAGTAAGTTATTGGTAGCTGAGATGCGAATGCTCCGGTGGATGTGTGGCATTACCAGAAGAGATAAGGTCCGAAATCGTGTGGTGAGAGACAAACCACAGGTGGCTAGTATTGTTGATTAGTTGCGTGAGACAAGGCTTAGGTGGTTTGGGCATGTGAGCAGAAGGCACCCTGATGCTCCTGTGTGACGCTGTGAGAAAATAACCCTTCATGGCTACAAGAGGAGAAAAGGAAGGCCAAACAAGAATTGGAGGGTGATCAAGACGGATATAACAGAGTTGGCCCTTACTGAGGAATTGGCTAGAAATAGAAAATTTTGGCGCTCTAGGATACGAGTAAAGGACACCCTTTAAAGTGCGCCAACACAGTCGTGAAAATTATTGGGAGTCATTTACTGTAAAACTATGACGACGTATCTACCACTCAAGAAGTCTAACCCTAGTGTTCAATCTGTCTTTTCTAGTTGCAAGTCGTTGGCAAGTCTTTCTGTTGTACGACTTGACTTTTCAACTCTTAGAGTATGAGGAAAGGTCCTTCGAAGCCATTTGATACCTTTGGATTGTTCTTACTCACATGGCTGTTGAGCAAGGATTCCTAACACAACTCTAGACTTGGAAAGTCATACTTTGCAGCTTATCAGGTATTGGCAGACCTTGGCTCCATTTCAGGTATTCTCTTTTATTGTGTTTTAGTTTTATTTTTTATTTTTTATTTATATTTATTTATTTATCTATTTATTTATTTTTAACCTTATTTATTTATTTATCTATTTATTTATGTATTTATTTTCTTTTCTTAATCTTCATGTCACATTTGCATATGGGTCTACAGAAAATAGCCTCTCTACTCTGTAGGGGTAAGACTGTGTACTATCAGACCTCTCTAGACCTTGCATTGGTGTGGGATTCCAATTGGGTGTGATGATGATGACATTAACATTCATACATATGTTTTGTTTTATTTAAAAAATAGAAAATGAAAACTAAAAAATTAAAATTAAACTTAAACTTATTACTATTAAAATACTCATAAAAAATAAATATATTTAAAATATTCATAAAAAATTAAAAACATTGTGAAGATATGAATTTCCAAGGAATTTGAAGTACACATAAAAGATATGGAATTTACATTTTCAAGTGAGAAAAATTAGAGGATTTGATAATTCAATGGCATAAATGACTGATTAACCAAGAAATCTATGTTCTATGTATGTTTCGATGTTTAGGTTTGATAAGAATAAGATGAATCTAACTGCAAATAAACGTTTATGTTGGTTTTAAGAAAAATAAAATAGAGAAGATCTTGGAATTTTAGAATTTGTCATTAACAAAACAAATAAGATTTGAAGAAAATAAAATAGAAAGGAGAGGTGGTAAATGCTGCAAATGAATGAGAGGCTGTGGATATAACCAAAGCAGAAGGCAGGAGGATGGGTGGGGTCAATGTCTTATCCTTGTTGTAATGAAGAAACGGGCAGGACCAGAATCTTTGAAATTTCTGTTTTAAGAGCAAACTCAGAAGTGAAAACGGGACAGAAGAGAAGGGTCCATCTCCATCCATGGCAAGAATGGTGGTGCCTCAGCAGCAAACTCAGCCTTCTTTATCCCTTCTTCCATCCTCTCTATCAGACTTCAATGGCATCAGACTCCACTCTAAAGTTCAGGTCTCTTTTCTGTATTTGATGTGAAAACTATGTTGTTCTGATGCATTAACTGCTTTCACTGGTTTGGTTTGATAATTTTCTATGTTATTTTTGCTGTGAATTGTGAGTATTACCCTTCCAATAGTTAGAACTTAATCGCTACTGCAAATACTTATGCAGGCTATCTTCCCATATCAATGTCACCTTCTCTTAAACAAACATCATGTAAGCTCATATTAATATGGACAAAAATCCAGCACATAAAACTAACCCAGAAATCCAACGCTAAAGAAATGAGTAAAAATCTAAATCGTAATCTGAGCTGCAGAAGAAAGAAAAAAAGATCTGGGTCAACTCACCTGGTTGCGATCCTATCTTATTGAACCTAAAATAGGTTCTGAGTTGGAGGATTTATTGGGAATACAAATTTCACTCGTTCTTTTTTCAACGTCTGTTGTGTTGTTCTGTTGCTCTAATCTAATGTACATCCCAGAACTGCAAGCGTCTCGTTTCTCCTGTATTCACCAATTAGTCCCTCATGTTTTCTGTTATTTTAATTTTTCACCACCAAAAGCTTCAATTGATTTTGTGCCCCAACAAAATTGCATTAAAAGTGATAAACATATGTAAGTGACAGATAGTCCAAGGACTGATGAACTCCTAAAGTTTATAATTTATAGATAAATTCCTAAAGCATAAGTTTTTATTAATATATTTTAGTATTAAAAATTAACTTATCAATATTAAAACATTAAGAATTCATTTAAAATTTTATAAAAATATAAAAACATTATGAAGATATGAATCCTTAAGGAATTTGAACTACACACAAAACATATCGAATTCACATTTTCAAGGGAGAAAAATTAGAGAGTATTGGATAATTCAAATGTTAAGCAAGATATCTATATTTTGTATTTCAACATTTAGCTTTGATAAGAACAAGATGGATTGCCTATGTATCTAATGGCAAATTAACGTATAGGTTGGTTTTAAGGAAAACAAAATAGAGAAAATCTTGGCTGTTCTTGGTTGAACTCATTTTTAGAATTTGGCATTAACTCACCTTCTCTTAAGCAGTTTAAGAACTCTTAACTATTTGATCAAACTGAATTAATCATCCCCAAAAGGGTGGCCTCATGAAGTCCTACTTATCTCTAATGTTGAAAGAGGCAGAGTGTTTTCAACTTAGTCACAGTCTTTTAAACTTAAAACAGCCTGAGTTATCCTCTGATTTCTCTTCCACTTATTTATAGTTGACTCACAATTATAAGCATCTACGCCTTTTGCAGTGCAAAAGGAGAACATGGCATACAAAGGGAGCACTGCAAGTTTCAGCATTAGCTTCAAAGAGCATTCTTATAATGGGAGGCACTCGATTTATTGGTGTTTTTTTGTCCAGACTGCTTGTTAAAGAGGGTCATCAGGTACCAAATCTTTTGAATTTATTATGTTTATTCATTTTAGATTCTCGTATACAGCAACTATTTGCCTGTGGGGTACGATTAAACTTGGTGTTAGGCAAAGAAATTATATCTCACTACTCAATTACAATTCTTTTCAGGTGACCTTGTTTACTAGAGGTAAAGCTCCAATTACCCAACAGTTGCCAGGTGAATCAGACCAGGATTATACTGACTTTTCTTCCAAGGTACCATTACAAAGCAAATATACTTGACTAATATCGTCAGTGAACTTCTACACTGTCCTTGTTTTGACATAATAAGCCACTTTTTGCAATTGATCATTATTTACTAGATCTTGCACTTGAAAGGAGACAGGAAGGACTTTGAATTTGTCAAATCCAGTCTCTCAGCTAAAGGATTTGATGTTGTTTATGATATAAATGGTATGCACTCTCTTAAATTGGGACCCTTTTCCATATCGTTTGATTCATCTCTTTACTATTATTTCCTAAGAACGAGTAACTTTATTAGGTTGTATTTGCAGGACGTGAAGCAGTTGAAGTGGAACCTATATTGGATGCTTTACCAAACCTAGAACAGTAAGCTCTGAACAATCTGTTAACGCCTTATTACTTCTTTGATACAGACACCCAATGCAAGCATTCACAATGAGTGCTCTTGTGTTGGTCTTAGGTAATAAGTGGGGGTGTTATGAAATGATTGAACCTATCATAGTAAGTTATGTTTGCTTCTCCACCTGACAAAATGAAATATAAGCTTGTAAGTTCCTATATCGATAAATAAAAGACACATTTCCAGCCTCATTTTTAAATGCTAACATTGTACATTTCCAGCCTCATTGTTAAATACTAACATTGTTTTAGACTGAAATTGATTACGCATCAGAGTGGAACTAGTATAATGATGCCTAAATTAGAGTAGTTCTTTCCAAGGTAGTGGAGATGGATGGTTTTACATATGGAAAATATCCCATGTTGGTTTTGGCAACTCGTCTTTCCTCAGATAATGATCAGTAGATCATGGAATGTTTAGCTGACTTTTTTATGAATCTGATTTTCCTTTTCCAATTTTCAGGTTCATATACTGCTCTTCTGCTGGAGTTTACCTTAAAACTGATTGTCCTCCACACTTTGAGGTGTGCATCATTTAATAATCTTTCAGCGATCCTAAATGATGACAAATTATTTTAAATTGCTAAGTCCAAGTGTTGTTGGCCAATTAAAACTTTCCTTGTGAATATTGCATCTTGATTGTAACCATCTGATCTGCCTCATTTGCAAACCTGAGCTAGAAGTGATTAAAAATTTTCTTCTAAATGATTAGAAATAAATGGTCTGCCTCCTTTGTAACTATTTATGACTTGAATTAAATGAAAACTAGGTTCAGTCTTCACTATATCACTACTTAAGAGAAGTTAGTTTTTGTTTTGACAAAACTTTCAGTTTCTATTGAATGCTAGAGTATCTCTTATAAGGGACTGTCATTTAATTATAGGTAGATGCAGTTGATCCAAAGAGCAGACATAAGGGAAAGCTTGAGACAGAGAGCTTGCTAGAATCAAGGGGAGTTAACTGGACTTCAATAAGGCCAGTTTACATCTATGGACCCTTAAACTACAATCCTGTTGAAGAGTGGTTCTTTCACCGGTTAAAAGCAGGTCGCCCTATTCCAATTCCAAACTCAGGAATACAAATAACTCAACTTGGTCATGTAAAGGTCAGGGCATCTTTAACACCATTTATGCAGTAAGAACTTGCTTTTATGGAGATAGATGAAATAAAAGTGATTGAATCATGCCTGAGCTGTTACAATTTAGATGATAGGATTCATCACTACACTAGGTAGTTTCATAGTTTCTTTTCTTCAGCTAAGTAATTTTTATTTTCTGTTTTGAGTAAAATTTTTTTTTGTCTATTTACTCGGTGATGTTGGATGGAATTTCCTATATTATTGACGTGAAACTGAAGTTACATTATGGCTGCAACACTTTTCTATTTGCTATGGTCCATCTGTTCATTGTTTCCTCAAATTTTTGGTCAATACATGATATAACTAAGTCTGACTCAGGTTAGGTAATTTAGAGCTTTTCCACTCTTTATCATATAAAAGCTAGTTTCTTAAGCTGACATGGTTCCTAATTTTCAGGACTTGGCAAAGGCATTTGTCAAGGTTCTTGCTAATGAAAAAGCCAGCAAACAAGTATTTAACATATCAGGAGACAAATATGTGACCTTCAATGGATTAGCAAAGGCCTGTGCAAAGGTAAAAAATGTGAAAAGTATGGAATATATGGCAGGTCACTGAAGTCTTACGAGTTCAAATCTTTGATGTTTTATCCTCATTGTACCTCAGGCTGCTGGTTTTCCTGAACCGGAGATTATTCACTACAATCCCAAGGAATTTGACTTTGGAAAAAAGAAGGCCTTTCCATTCCGTGATCAGGTAAATATCAACATATAATTGGCTAGTTTTTAGAGTCTCCCCTCTTCAATTTATCTATGTAGGGGCCTTAATATGGGGCAACTGATTTTAACGTATGCTAACAGCATATAATGGATCTCTCACGTTCATACATGAGTTAAATCTGTTACTGATGGAGCTATCCTCATCCTTATGGTTGAATTATTGCAGCATTTCTTTGCATCGATAGAGAAGGCGAAGCAGGTCCTTGGTTGGAAACCTGAGTTTGACCTGGTGGAAGGTCTTGCAGATTCCTACAACCTAGATTTTGGAAGAGGAACATTCAGAAAAGAAGCTGATTTCTCCACAGATGACATTATTCTAAGCAAGAGTCTTGTCCTCCAGTCCTAGACCTTCTCACCTCTTTTCATTGTTCTTTTTCCTTTTATATTTTTATTTATATTTCACCTTTCTCTTCTTTAGATCACCCTCCCTTTTCCTCAAAGGCCATTGCTATTTTCCAATTTTAACTCCATGAGGAATTACATGCACATATAATTTATTCTAATGATTTGGAAGGAAACCCATTATCCAATTTATGGTTCATATTAGATGACGACTTTGACGTCGGCCTAAACGTCCGTGAACCGACCTAGTTAAATACGTTTTTACGGGTCAGTCTGGATTTATTAAACAGATTAGAAACCCGATCCACGGCCCAATTCACCCATCACCGTCTTAAAAGAAAATTATAATAATTATTAATTGTTTGACTAAATGGGGGTAAACAAAGGATTAAATAAATAACTAAATATGGTATCTTCGCTTTTAAGGAAACACACTTGGTCCACTCATCGGTCATTACTCACTAGTGGGGTCCCTCAGCCATAACTAACGCCACCGACAAGTAAACTACTGCTAGCCCACGTTTCCCGGACAGCAAAACAAATCTAATTTGGTTTGACTGTGGGATATTCAAAGATAAGGTAATTAAGAATTCCCCTAATTGCCCAACAGTTTGGGAGTTCACCATGTGGAGTAGCACCGTCGATTTAGGGCTTTGGATAGGATAATTGGGACCCGAATATTCAATTCCAAGATGAAGGATGATTTGACCGTTCAATTTAGTAATTGATTTTTAATTCAATCTATTCTTATATAAAAAATGACTCACATCACCAATTAAATTAATCTTATCTCCTATTTCATTTCATTATCGTGTATTTTTCACACTCTTAAATTATGCACACAGAGAAAGATTATTGTATGGTGTTGAAGATTATTATTTTCAAATGAAGTGCCCCATCCTTTATTACTATATTAGTAGTATAGAATTGACTAATAACTACCACGAGTATTGAAAATGAAGTATAACCAAAATGTTAATTTTCCGTTATTAATGTTAGATTCATTCCTGTTACAGCATTAACATTAAAATGCAAAGTAAAATGTACTGTATGTTATAAGAGAAAAATATATTACTAATTTTTAATATTTTTCATTAATTCTTAGTTAATTTCTTCAACTACAATTTCTTCGATCATTGAATTTTAATACTACTGATGAAGTTCTCAACTGACATACTAACAACGCGATAACACAGAACAAAGTTCTAAGAAGGATTTATTCTAAGAGGTAAAACAAGTTCTTCAAAAAATGAAAACTAACATGCAAACTGAACAGTCTAAAACTATTTATGGAACTTATCCCCCTATTTAGAGAATACCTCCTATAATTAGAATATCTCTTCTTGAAGGGAAGATGTGCCTTCTCAGCAATATCATCTTCGTCAGGATGATTATAATAATGATTCTAACAAATTCATTGATCTCAATACAGAACGATTTAGACCTGTAGGCAATATCAAGAAGAGATATCTTCATTGTAACAAGTATTCTCTTTCTTTTATAGAAGGTAAGAACAAGTCAAACTGTTCCAACCATTTTCATAATTTAATTATTTAAAATTAGTCCAATAAATTAATAAATTATATATTTATTATTATTGATTACTTAAAAAATAATTAACAGAACATGAATATTAAAAAGATATTGTCATTAACAGTTTTAATAAAATATAAAAACACACTAAATTAATAATATGGTAGCAAATAGAAGAATGGTTAACAATAATAAGATGTTTACAAGAAAAGAAAAACATATATAAGAGAAAGTACATCCACGAGTAACACGACTCTTCTTGTGCGAATAAGCAGTCGTTTTCATATATTTTCTCCTTTGCACGACCAATTCTTACGGATTAACTATTATTCGAAATTCAGTTTTGAATTGTATAACACGTCCAAAAAAAATAAAACGTCTTGTATGTATCGAGCAGAAGCTTCTCAGAAACCACAAACCTAGTCAGTCAAATTCCCCGTACCCACATCTTAGTGCCAAGAGTCCAAGGTTGTTAAGTTGAAAGCTCCACACTTTATCCTAAAAATCTAATTATAAACATTATCTAAACCTACAAAGTTAAAATGTCGGCTTGAGAGCCCACTGTCAAGGTCTTTTTCCCTGAAAAATATTCCGACTTTTCATTTTGTGCATTCAATTAGGGGGTCCCACTTTGGACCAACTAACAAAACTAAAAACTGGAAAAAGAATTAACAAAAAGCCCTTGTGGGCTCCACTACAACAGACACCACGTGGGAGAATCACCACCCTGAATGGCGTCTCTGGAATCCCCATGAACCCCATGCAATTCGACATCGCGACACGCAATGGATATCTGTGGATCCCACTCTTTAATCTCAACGACGCTCTTCATTCTGCCACGTGCAAAGTCTCATATTCTACAGTAAAAGGTAGACCTCTGTGGTTTTGCCACGTAACAGCGTTGGCGTACGTGGCTGAAACCGTGTCAAGACTATGTTGAATTAATTAAAGGGTAGTGGGTAAGCGGGTCCCGGTTGGGGGGCGGTGGTAGTTAACCAGCTAACACAACCGTTAAAGTTCTTGGTTAAGCTTCCGTTAAATTATCAATGGACGAATCTATCCTCTTATAAGTAGGAAAGTTATACTCAAATCTAGTGTGGTTCGCCGTAATAAAACGAGAATCTCAAGGGCTTTATTCTGCCTCAGAAAGAAGGGATTTCTGGGTATATTCCTTGGCTTCACTTTTACTAATCCTTTCGTGCACCGTCGATTTCCGGGAACCTCTTTCGATCGTCCGATGATATTCCCGCGACACATGTAGCGTCTAATGTGTAACGAATGAAACGTCGGCAAATCACTAATGACCGTTTGGCTCTAAAACGTTGTCGTATGAACATGGAAACGTCACGTCAAGTTCTTCATTAGCCTTTACACCTTTTTCTAAAGCTTAAATTAACAAATAAAAAATGATATCTTTCACGGTCCATCTCCTATATATACCCCCACAACCCTTTAGTCCCAAACCCACAACACGATACTTCAAAAGTTCTCAAGCAAGCTTAATACACTTTCCTCAGTTTCTTCTTCTTTCTAGTTTGTGATCTGTTTCACTATTTCCCTTCCATTAGCTTTTCCTTTTCTTCACCCTCTTCAGCAAAATTCTTTTCTGCTCCCTATACTTTGTAAAGATCTCAAATTTGTACATCAAGGAAACACTTTCTTTTAGTTACTTTCTGATCACTTATCAGTGTCAATCATGGCTCCTAATATCAACTCTGCCCTTGCCACCAAGACCAATGCTCTTGTGAAGCAGGCTAGCATTTCTAGCTGCGCATATGTGACCTTCTTGGCTGGTGCTGGTGACTATATAAAGGGCGTTGTTGGGTTGGCCAAGGGTTTAAGGAAGGCCAAGAGCAAGTACCCTTTGGTGGTTGCAATCTTGCCTGATGTTCCTCAGGAGCACCGCAAGATTTTGGTCTCCCAAGGGTGCATAGTGAGAGAGATCGAGCCCTTGCACCCACCGGAGAACCAGACCCAGTTTGCTATGGCCCACTATGTCATCAACTACTCCAAGCTTCGCATATGGGAGGTATGCACGTCTCTTTCATTTAAACCCAAGCTTTTGACAGTCATTTTTTCTAGAAAATGGTTTTCAGTTTTTACTTGGTGACATGGACTTTTATACGTATGTGGGTTCTGATATTGATATGTTTGCAGTTCGTGGAGTATAGTAAGATGGTGTACTTAGATGGAGACATCCAAGTGTTTGACAACATAGACCATCTTTTTGATCTCCCAGATGGATATTTCTACGCTGTGATGGATTGTTTCTGTGAGAGAAATTGGAG